>ML786919.1:500427-512753 GCA_009831015.1 Picea engelmannii | reverse complement strand
ATTGGAACAATAGTCTACACCTTGTTCAGTCTGTACATTACCCTGTGTCTCTGCCAATTCTTGTTCTGGTTCTGAATCATTGTAAGGTAGGTTTAAAGGGTTATTTCCTGTAGCAGGGTCCTTGGACTGCTCACCTTCAAACTACAGTTTTCTTTTGATTATTTTATTATTGACAGAGGATAATTCTATGGGATCTCTTGGTGGTGAGATACCCTTCCTTTTTCTATGACTACTTTTGGGAGTAATAGTCTTCTTAGTGGCAGCCCTTTTACCCTTCTCATGTTGCTGACAATCAGTCTGGAATCCATTCCAGAAGAGGAAATATTCCAATCTATCTGCCTTTTCTTCAATGACTCCTTGACAATAAGAGTAATGAGTCCTTGATGAGATAATATTCTTGCCACCTTAGTGGGCTTGGCCTTGACCCGTTTAGACATTTTCGTGAGGGATTTGTGCAAGAAAAATGGTAGATTAATTGGGTCTCTGCTTGTAAAATGGTTTAAAAGTTTAAAGTGATAGAACATCACTCTATTGTATCTCCCCTCACATGTTATGTAAACAAATATTGCTTTCAACAGGGACTGCCACTTTGGTTCCAAGTAAGACATTGGAATATCCTTCTTCTAGATCAAATCTTTATGTACAGGCAGCAAGTATGACCTGAATTCGATGTTTGAAGGTATGGTAGACTTGAACCAACAGTCTCCTGACCTAGGTAAACCTGTATACTCAACAATGGTAGCTTCATCAATGATAAACTCCTCCTTTATTATTTTAGCAGACCTCCCATCATAGGAAATGGCAAAAGACTCGGCCACTTGTTGATGAAAGTTGGTTAATTTTTCACAATATGAAAATACCCCAGCCTGTTTGAAGAATTCTGCCACCTCTGGGTGAGCTTCTAGGTACCAACCCCATCCACCTCAGACCTAAAAAATGGCCCTACTTTTGGCATTGGTCAATGTTTACTGTACCTACTATTACACATAAAAAATACTCACTTTGATAGTGTCGCAAGTGTCGTCATTACAAAGGTTGCAAGTGTCACATTTTGCTCACAAGGTCGCAAGTGTCGCATGTTGCTCACAAGTGTCACAAGTGTCAGGGAAGCATACTGTCATGATGCCTATTTCATGTGTATAAAGACATGAGAAGGAAACTTGAAACACCTCAAACATTTGATTTGGAAGAGAAGAAATGAGTCAGCAGGCTTGCAAACCTTTTGCCATCTGAAAGCACCTCAAAAACTGAGCTTTTGAAGGAGAGCGCTCCCCTATACCTCTTCTCGGAGCGTCGAATCTCCCCCTTACACTGTCAGGGAGTGTTATAAATCTCCCCTGGACCTTTTGAGGGAGCACTATAGATTTTGAGAGCACTGGCGGCCCCCTAAAGCCTACTAGGGAGTGCTACAACGCTCTGATGACCCTTTTGAGGGAGCGCTACCTATTCTAGGCAGCAGTTAAGCTGTTGAGATGAATGGGGGAAGCATATTTTCATTCTTGGAAGGAAGTTGGATTCGAATCCCTAGTCCAGCCATGATCTTAGGGCAGATCTTCAACTGAAGGAGGCAAATCCTCAACTTCCCCAAGGATATCTCAAGTGGTTAAAGCCTCTCCAAGGCTATATAAGAAAGCTTTCTAATGGTGAAAGGGGACTGCAAAAGGAGAATCTCACCAAACTTATGATCTCATAAGTGGTGCTGGAATAGAGATGTTTTGGAAGCAAGAGACCTATGATCTCATAGGGAGCAATCGGTGAAGCCATCATCATTCAGATCATGGATATTTTGAGCAAGGGGTAGACAAGGAGGACTTGGCAGAGCTGCTGCAATTCATCTATGGTTGTAAGCAATGTTTTGTCCTCATTAATATAATTTGCTTGGCCTGTTTCTTTCTAGTTTGTGTCTAATGTTACATGAACTTATCATTGATAGATAGATCTGTTTTCATGCTAATATCAATAGAGTAGGAAGTGGTTGTATCTTGTTTTCCCATAGGACTCATGGAGGAGCAAAGGATCAGAGTGCAACTCGGAGCATGCAGGGACAAACGTCGATAAAGAGGTACTTCTATCCTCCTTCCTTATCATGTGTTAGTTTGTATAGATTCGAAAGGAATTCAATGTCCACGTTAAGCATTTTCTTTCTTAGAGTTAGGGTCAAGCTCTTTGAGGAAATCTACCTGTCCGCAAGGAGATTTTCCTACAACACCTACAATTATGGGAAACTGAGCATCCAGGGAGACAAAGATTCTAGAATTTAGGAACAAAGAGAGTATAACTCATGGAAGAGCTGGTGGGACAAGGTGACACAAAATTTGGATCACCGAGCTCAAACACTAACCAAGTTTCGGGAGACAAATTGACTGAGAGCATGCCGAAATTTTAGATTTTCGGTGGTATATTCATTTAAATTTGAAACAATATGGGTTTTGAACTTGTCTGATAAATCGACCTGGCTTAATTGACTTGAGAGCGATCGCTGGACTCTAATGGCGCTTTGACAATCACCATGGGAAACAGGATTAGAATCTCTAGAAACACATTTAATTGATGAAATCATGAACTCACAATTATCTCAGTAATCTCTGTAATTCAAATTGATAATGAATGAGGATTTAATGAGGGATTAACGGGATCATGATAGATTGTGTACTTGTGACTGGAAATGGAGGGAGGCTTCGTGACAACATGCATGGATTTTAGTATCACCGCCGTGTCTATATTTTGAAAAGACAAATGCAGTTGAAAGGACAACAGGAGCTTCAAACTTTTGGATAGACACCATTAGAACGTGCATACCTTCCAACTTGATGATCGTTTGGTGGTTATGTTTTCATCATTGCGCCAACTTGACAGCTGGCTCATGCGAAAGCATGGGCTTTCCATTTTTACTGTTGAAACACTTTCGGTGGTTAACCGCATTCTTGCTTTGACCTCTTAACTGCCGGGAACAAAGGCTTTCGGTGGTTAATGAGCACATTTCAGGCTCTCCTAAACCACCGAAACCTGAGATTCTGACTTTTTCTTGACCAAACCAAATCCAAAATTTCTTTTGAGCTTATTTACAAAATACAGACTCTCTAACCTACTTACAAAAATTTAGGAATAAAATTTAGACCACAACCTATCACCTCAAAAGCAAAATTTCCACCAATTTATTTGAGGAGATAACACTGGCTCCTATTGGGGATGAACACCTCCCTGTGAGGTTTCAAGAACCATAGAATCAATGCCTTTCCTGAAAAAAGAAAATTAAAAACTATCTTCTAGTGCGTCCATTGGGCATGGAGTTATTCTGCAAAAATAAAAAATAAGACTAACATTACAATGTCTAGGCTTCACAGCCTTAGACAAAATAGAGTTTTAAAAATCACCCGTTTACTGGGCCACCGAACATTTCTTCACCTCCCAAATTCTGCAGCATGAAAGTGTTGTTATTCTGTACTTGGGTTATCATGAAAGGACCGGTCCACAAAGAATCGAACTTGTTATGCTTGCCTTTATCTTGTCTAAGAGCATCCCATTTTAGAACCTAGTCACCAATCTGAAAATTGTCCACCTTCGCCTTTCTGTCAAAAGTATTTTTGATCTTCTTTTGATGAGCCTATGATCTGTCCACTAACTGTTCGCGGGCTTGCTGCAGTTCCACCAAATCAAGCACTCTTCTTACCATATCATTTGACTCGGTTTGTTCTTCTTGAAAGAATCTAGCCACTAGTAAAACTAACTAAACAGGAAAAATAGCATTAGTCCCATAGACCAATTTGAATGGAGAGGTTCCTATGGACTTTTTGATAGTTACTCTGTCTACCCACAGAGCAAATTTCAGTTTAGAATCCCAATTCTTTTTGTTTTCCTCTAACAGTTTTCTGATGATTTTGATTAAGCTCTTATTGGATGATTCAGCCAATCCATTACCTTGAGGGTAGTAGGGGGTCGAATGTACCAACTGGATTCCCATTGATTCACACATGTCTACTAATGACTCTGCTTTGAACGTCGTTGCATTATCTGTTACCAGCCTTTTGGGACAACCTAATTTTCTCAAAACATTTTCATAGAGAAACTTCATGACTACCTCATGAGTGGCATTCCGAGTGGGAATCACCTCTATCCTCTTTGTAAAATAATATGTGGCTACTAAGATCCATTTATTCTGACCACTAGATGAAGGATTTATCTCACCTATAAAACCTAAAACCCACTGCTGAAAAGGGCCATTCACCACTATAGGTCTCAGGGGTAAAGATTTTAGCTGTTGTTTTCCCGTAAATCTTTAACATTTGTCACAAGCTTTGACGAAGGCACACACATCTGCGAAAAGGAAAGGTCAATAGTATCCAGCCCTTAGGATTTTATGAACAGTGGTCTTCCAGTAATGATGACCTCCACAAACACTTGAATGAAACTGATGTGTAACTTCGACTGACTCTTCTTTGTCTAAACATATGAGAAGTAAACCAGCAGGGTCTTTCCAATATAACAGATTATTGTAAATGTAGAATTTGATGGCTCTGAGCTTAAGGGCTCGAGCTTGAGTCATACTGAGTTCAGGAGGAACTTCTAGCTTTTGCAAAAAATGTATAATACTTGAATACCATTCACAAGAAGACAAGTGCACTTCCACTTGTTGATTGCTATGTTGTCCATCTGCTACCAACTCCGTCTGCAAATTTACTGAATTTTCTCCCATGAAATTTATGTCCAGCAACTCATTATTTTCCTCCGTTAAGAGCTTAGCAAGGCCCTAGCCTTTCACCAATTTGGTGGGATTTACTTCAATGTTGAAATCAATCAACTTTGCAATCCATATAGCTCTCTTTCCGTCAATATCAGGCTAAGTCAAAACATCTTTCACAGAGGGTGAAGGGACATATGCAATGCCCTTTGAGTGGAGAATATAAATTCTAAAGGATTTTAAAGATTTGATGAGAGCATAGGCTTGTTTCTCAATAGGATCATACCTCAGTTCAGCGTCTCTGAGTGTTTTGCTGAAGAAAGCAACGGGATGATCCAAATTGTCATCATCTTTCTGTAGAAGGACTACTGCCACTGTGTCGTAAGAAGCAAAGGAAAAAATGTAGAAAATCTTACTGTAATCCAGACTGATCAGAGTCAGGGATTCCATGATAGCTTGTTTGATATCCTGAAATGAATTCCTTGCATTGTCTGTCCATTTTATCTCAGACCCCTTTTTCAGCATACATGTTATGTGTTTTACTAACTCGACAAAATTTGCCACAAATCTTCTAACAAAATTGATCTTACCGAGCAACGATTGAATATCCTTTTTTGACCTTGGCAAGGATAGCCTTTGAATTGCTTCCACCCAAGCTGGATCAATATTTACACCTTCTGCTGAGACGATGTGGTCTAAGAGCTTACCTTTCCTGAGAGCAAACTGGGACTTTTTGGGATTTAATGAGATTCTGAACTGCCTGCATTTCAAGAACACTCTTTTTAAATGATTTAGATGCTCCTCATGACTGTTGGAATATACTGTGATGTCATCAAGATATATGAGGACAATCTTGTCCTTTTCTCCCACAAAATCTATGTCCATGGCCCTTTGGAATGTGGCCCCAACATTCATTAATCCGAATGGCATCTTGTTGTACATAAAGGTACCCCAAGGAGTAGTAAATGCAGTCTTCTCCTGGTCATCGGGGTGGACAGAAATCTGATTATATCCGGAAAAACCATCTAGGAAAGACATGACATTAGCCCCTGAAATGATTTGCAACAAATGTTCCATCTTAGGTAGGGGATAGTTATCTTTCTTAGAGCATCTATTTAGGTTTCTAAAGTCCACACATAATCTGAACTCACCATTTTTCTTTCTCACTATCACTAGATTTGCAATCCATTTGGAGTATCTCAAAGGGATTATGATCTTGGCATCGAGAAGCTTTTTAATTTCTCTTTCAATCACAGGCAGAAGAAGAGGACTGATAGGCCTGATATTTTTTTTGAAAGTAATGGTGTCTTTCTCAAGAGGGATCTTGTGTTGAATGATATCAGGGTCATAAGTCTTCAGATCACTATATTTCCAAGAAAAAACATCAAAAAATTCTTTCAAAATGCTGCAATATTTGGACTTCTGATCAACATTCAATTCAGAAGATAGATTTATGAATTTAGGCTGGCTTTCACCCCCTATTTTGTGCTCGTGAACAGCAGGATCTTTCTCCTTTTTATCTAGCTTGTAGGGAACATCATTGTGATCGAAAAGTTTTTCAAGAGGTACCAAACCTCGAGGTATTAAATTGTTAGGTAGCTGAACAATATCATGTTGACCCAATCTTTGTTTTAGCTTGGGCTTCTTGGATTCCTCTACATTTAGATTTTTCTGGTCAACATGCATATCAGAAAATTCATCTACCACTTGAAGAAATCTGTTAAGTTCATCATCATCCTCAAAAACTTTCTAGTATTTAATATTGTCGGGCAAAGATGGTCTATATTTTACTTGGATCTCATAACTGAGCCTGGGGAGTATGGGAGGAATGAACATGTTGGCTGAAACAGCAAGGGAGTCGACAAGCTGATTCATATCCCTGGGTATATAAGAAATTTCAAAAATGGAAAAAGAATCTCTTACTTTCCATACCTCATCCCTGTAGGCTTTCAATCTGACATGCTTTGCTTGGAAGGTACTGTTTACCTGTTGTATGATGAGATCCGCATCTCCAAATACATTTAAACCTTTTATCCCCATCTCCTTAGCTGAATTTAATCCCAACAGCAAGGCCTCATACTCTGCTATGTTGTTAGTAGTTCTGAAATCGAGCTTAAAAGACAAAGATATAGTCTCCTTTGAAGGAGAAATCAAAACTACCCCTGCACCTGCTGAATCTTTAGTACTGGCCCCATCAAAATACATGGTCTAGACTGAAACATTCTTATCATCAGTTTGTTGTTTGATAAGCTTCACAAGCTACATAGGAGTTGATTGAGAATCATCTATTTGAAGAATGCACGAGCCAAAATCTGTATCCACAGCATAAATAGGATGATTTACATAATTTTTTGCATCGCTAATGATGTATGCAAGTTGATTCTCTCTGTAAAGTCTTTTTAGCTCTCCCCCAAACACCGAAATTGTAGCATATAAAAGATCTATCTGCAAGGTACCTCCTAACCTTTTTCCCCATGGACGAGACAAGAGGAGCCTGAACTTAGGTGGGATATCAGCAACCGCCACATCCATTACCATGCTTCTCATTGGCAATTGGGAAAGGTTTATAACAAGGTATTTTATGAGGCCAAGGCATCTGACTTTCCTAGAATCAAAAGAGAAGAGATCATGATATGGTTTGGTGACCTCAAGACCAAGCTCATCCATCACTTCTTTGGGAATAATATTATGTGACGCCCCAGAATCAAGCAAGCAATTGTGGAGGATCTTATCATGGACATTTAGGGATATGTAGAATGGTGGACAAGAATCATCTCAGTCTTCTATCATAGGCCCTATAGTTACTGTTGGCTTGTCATCTTGTAGGTTAACAAAATCAGCAGATGAAGAGGTCTTTGGCTCAAGGGGCTTCAGGATGGCTGATTTAAATATTTCATTCTTCATGAGTTCAATTAAAGGCATAGGTATCTTTACTTTCTGAATTTTTGATTCAAAATTAAAAGAGAAAGTTGATTTATCAGAAGCTTTTACCTCATTGGAAGGAGCTTTGAGACTGAATTGCTCCTTGGCTAGGCACTGTGTTTGCTTCTGTTGCTGTTTTTCAAGAGAGGAGGTCTATTTTACATGAGAGGTAGGCTTCTTGGTAGCAACTTCTTTGTTCTTCACAGGAGCAACGACTTATTTGTTCTTCACAGGAGCAGCGAGCAATGGTTTCGGGACTACACTCTTGGATCTTAAGTTATAACCTTTCTGATCATCTGTCAAGTAGATAGATTCTTTGATACTTACCTCATGAATTTGTTGTTCCATCAGGGCTTCTTCATAGTCTACTTGTGTCAAAAAGGAAGAATCATTTTCATCACCAAAACAATTTATTTCATCTGCTTCTTCGAATTCATCATGAGATGGTTGTTGTTCTTCATCTAACATTGGATTTTGAAAAGGTGGTTTGATTCTCTGATCATCAGCTGCATTCCTGTCTCTCTGAAGGATCTAGAATTGTGGATTGTTCCTTATATAAGGGAAAGCATTTGGATTTCTCGGGGAAAAAGTATTTGGCTCTTTTGTCCTTGCTGGTTGCTGATTCTGAACCTTCAATTTTGAAATTTCAGATGTCAAATTGTCCAACATCTTTGCCATCTTTTCCGTTTTACTATTAGAAGAAGAAGAGGGCTCAACAATAGACTTCTTTCTCTCGACCTTTCCTTTGATCTTCTGAGATTCTGTAATGTTTGATTCAACCTCGAGGGCAGCATCTTTCATTAAAGCAAGTGTGGTTGATCATCTTTCTCTGAGGATTAGACAAAAATATGGATCAAAGACAGTAGAGAATGTGATCTTTGTCGATGCATCACTTGGTTTAATCTCTGCAAGGATCTTGCCAAACATTCTATTAAACCTTTTGATGAAGTCTGAGACTGACTCTCCATCTTCTCTCCTTAAATTTCCAAACTCAGAAATGTAGTATAACAGATCTCTTCTTTCTCCCCAGTGTTTTAAGAATACCTCATCTAATTGTTCAATAACTGTGATTGAATTTGCCGGTAGATCTTTGAACCACTTCCGGGCTTAGCCATCCAAACTATGAACAAAAACTCTGGTCCACACATCTTCTTCTGAAATGTTAATATTTTCAGCATAAGCATAAAAAGCTTCAATATGTTCTTCAACAGTATAATCTCCCACTCCGGTAAACTTAGGCATATATTTATGATAATCTCCAGTTGGCATAGAAGATAAAGGATTTGGCAATACAAGTGGGGCATACCTATTTGCCAAAATCTTTTCCATCTTGGTTAAAGGGGTAGCCATGCCAATCTTAGGGGTTGATACGGAAGAAGAACTTGTAGGAGATGAAGGTGGAGATGGGATGACTGAGTTAAAATAGAATGGTTGTCTTACTTCACCTTGAGCAGAATTTTTAGAAATGGGTGAAAACTAAGAGGCTTTATAAAATTGACCAAGCAACAAGGATAAATTTTCTTCTCCCTTAGAGGACAGATCATGTAAAATATCTTCAAGAATAGGCATATTAGTGTGAGTGTATAGAACACCTTCTGTAGGTTTGGTGGGTGAGGAATTCAAAGAAGATGAAGAAGAGGTTTCCTTTTGCTGAGAGGAGCCTGTAATTATCTATTTAGGATGGGATGAAACATCAACCTCGAGAACAAAGTCAGTAATATTAGAAGAAAGTGAAGGTTCTTCTACCTTCAATATTTGAGATAAATTTTCAATTTCCTGAGAATTATGAGTTTCAGCAGCAGGGGATTCAACTAGAGGCCTTTTAGATATGAAAGAAGGAGTGTCGGTTTGAATACCTGAATCTACTATATTTGCAGATCCAGAAGCCTGTCTTTGCAAATATTTACCCTTACTGATGATCTTCTCAGGGTCAGGAACTGGTGTTGTCAGTGGGCCTTCTTGGTTCGCCCTGGTGTGAGCTCTTTTTGGAGCTACTTCATTTCAATGGAGTCGCCAGATAGAAAATTACAGCCCAAATGATGTCCAGACTTTGTCTATCATCAAAGATGGAGCTATGTCGTCTCCCAAGGAAGCTGAGCTTCAATCTCCTCTCCCCGGAAATGGCGCCAATTTGTTATCACTCTAGGAAACTCTCCTAGGCTGTAAGTCAGAGATGCCTGATAACTTAATCTTTTGGTAACTGTTTTCTCAATAAAAAGTGTGGGTTTGGATCAAGTCGGAGGACTGAATCATTTCTTACTCAAATCATGCATAAACACATTTAGATGGACAAGGCTTTCAACCACAAATGTTCAGAGAATTTACAAATAAAGGGATGAATGAAGAAATAACTATTATATCAACAGAATCACATATGAAGCATATATTAATGGCCAATTACAATAACCACAGGAATACTTGCAAAGTTTAACTTATGAATATAGTGATAAGATGACAGTTATTAGGCATAAACAAGCATAACAGCGTGAATACAATATCCAGGTGCAAGTACAAAATAGATAAGAGGATGAAATCTGAACAAGTTATGGAAAAAGAAGCTTGCTTTACTCAATATGAAAATGAGAAGTTTGAGTACATAATATAAAAAAAAGTCTCCAAATTTGAACCCTTGGTTCCTATTCTACCTTTAGCTTTATAGCTTTACAATGCAATTTTGAGATCCTGAAAACATGGATCAAATATGCTAAATATAGTAAATCAAAATTTAGTTGCAAAAGATGTGGAATGATCCCCAAAAATGAGGTCAATCCCAGATTTCATGGTCTTCCTCTCTTGTTGAGTGCTGGTGCAGTGCAGGATAGCCTTCCAAGGCTGAATGATGACTCTCCAAGAGATACAAATTTGAATCTGTTGATGTGAGTAAGTGTCCTGATTTTCTGTCTTTGTCAAAGATACCAAAAACCTTTGAAACAGCTCCTCTTTCCATAATATATCAAAAAGAGCTATTGCATTTGTCCTGATAATTAATCAAATGTTCATTCGAAGAGGTTTCAAACCTTTCTAGCTCAAAAAACTTTGATCTGTGTAAAAACTTGATCATTCTGGAAATGACAGGCTTTCGGTGGTTAACTTAGAAATCTCCTAAGAGAATTATCTACTGAAAACCCTGTTTTCAGTGGTTAATGAACAGTCATCCTGTTCGCCTAAACCACTGAAACTTCAGCTTTGAGAAAACTTCAAAATTTGCAAAAATGCTTACCTTGGATCCCTTTTTTATGTTCAAGGTTTCTTGGATGAGGCAACCCTTGTACGTGCAGATATGCGAACCTCTACTGGGTGTGCGGAAGGCTCTAGTGTGTCTACCATGGTTGTAGCTAAGTTAGCCAGAGTTTCAAATCCAGTTTTCTCATGTGCTAGTGATTGAAACTCTTTTCACTTCAACCTTAGAATTCTAAGATGTCTATACAGCTTCATGTTTTCCCTAATCAATACATTGTTCCTATCTTTAATCTTGTCATGCTTCTCTTTGAGGGTTTGGTTTATTTTGAAAAGCTCTACATTTTTTTCGGTCAGGTCTGTATTATCTTTTTTAATTACCCTTTCCAGGACTTCCATTTCATAGACCTGTTGCAGGAGTTTGTTGATTTTTCGTGATCTAGCTGTTTTAGGCTTACTTGAAGTGTAATGATCCCAAACCAAATTCTTTCTTGGAATCACTAACTACTACTAATTTATTGAGTTATTAAGTGCATACAAGATTCATCAACACATGGAGATCACAATATATTCAAGATGTAGAAGCACAAGCAAAGATCTGACATGTTTATTATGAGCAATGTAAGATCAATACAATAGATGGCCGATCTGGCATAAACCTCAGATGTTCATGCAAGCAATAGATATGAGCTGCTACAAAATGCTCCCGTTAATACAAAAGATGCCTCCAAAGGCTGAATAAGAAATGAAGATCAATACAAGCATATCTGAATGCCAAACTCTCCAGCTGAAGAATGCCATGCTCCAATAGAAGGCTGAAACCCTCAATAACTCGGCCCTACTGCCAAAAGTGTCCAATCACCCTAATAAATATGCCAACTGATAGATGGGGTGATGGTAAGAACAACCCAGGTGACCGAATTTCCAAGATCCCTCTCAATATCTGTAGATATGAAATTCCCCACTGAATGGTGTGCCCCACTGGATGACTGAAACCCTAGATAATTCAGCCCTGCTGCCAAAAGTGACCAATCACCCTAATAAATATGCCAACTAATAGATTGGGTGATGGTAAGAACAACCCAAGTGACCGAATCTCCAAGATCCCTCTCAATCTCTGTAGATCTGAATTCTTCACTGAATGGTGTGCCCCACTAGATGACTAAAACCCTAGCTGGTTCGGCCCTGCTGAAGGAGGCCTCCAAATTCTATGAAACTCTCCAAGAATATAGATCGGGCTATGAGAATCCCGTGGGAGAATTTTTGGGCTCATATCTCAAGCATATCTCCCTAGATCCGAGTTTTACTGAATCACAAGACGTCCCCTATGGCTCCACGACGTCCCAATCTGCAGACAAATCTAGAATGATGATAACCCTCCAGAAAATCCCTCAAATTGATGGTCCTGCCCCTGCAAACAAAACCCAACTGTCGGAATGGCCCTAGGCCCTCAGGATAAGCTAGATCGAACCTCCCTCGATAAACTGGCCCTGAGACTAGAATGGTGTGGAGGAGTCTTTCATCCTCGAGACCAAGCTGTGGAACAAGG
>ML786919.1:471363-498506 GCA_009831015.1 Picea engelmannii | reverse complement strand
GGTTCTGAATCACTGTAAGGTAGGTTTAAAGGGTTATTTCCTGTAGCAGGGTCCTTGGACTGCTCACCTTCAAACTGCAGTTTTCTTTTGATTCTTTTCTTCTTGACAGAGGATAATTCTATGGGATCTCTTGGTGGTGAGATACCCTTCCTTTTTCTATGACTGATTTTGGAAGTAATAGTCTTCTTAGTGGCAGCCTTTTTACCCTTCTCTTGTTGTTGACAATCATTCTGGAATCCGTTCCAGAAGAGGAAATAGTTCCAATCTATCTGCCTTTTCTTCAATGACTCCTTGACAATAAGAGTAATGAGTCCTTGATGAGATAATCTTCTTGCCACCTTAGTGGGCTTGGCCTTGACCTGTTTAGACATTTTCGTGAGGGCTTTGTGCAAGAAAAATGGTAGATTAATTGGGTCTCTGCCTGTAAAATGGTTTAAAATTTTAATGTGATAGAACATCACTCTATTGTATATCCCCTCACATGTTATGTAAACAAATATTGCTTTCAGCAGGGACTTCCACTTTGGTTCCAAGTAAGACATTGGAATATCCTTCGTCCAGATCAAATCTTTATGTACAGGCAACAAGTATGACCTAAATTCGATGTTTGAATGTATGGTAGACTTGAACCAATAGTCTCCTGACCTAGGTAAACCTGTATACTCAGCAATGGCAGCTTCATCAATGATAAACTCCTCCTTTCCTATTTTAGCAGACCTCCCATCATAGGAAATGGCAAAAGACTCGGCCACTTGTTGATGAAAGTTGGTTAATTTTTCACAATATGAAAATACCCCGGCCCGTTTGAAGAATTTTTCCACCTCCAGGTGAGCTTCTAGGTACCAAACCCCATCCACCTCAGACCTCAAAATTGGCCCTACTTTCGGCATTGGTCAATGTTGATTGTACGTGCGATTAATCGAAACTGAGCATCTAGGCAGACAAAGATTCTAGAATTTAGGAACACAGAGAGTATAACTCATGGAAGATTCGGTGGGACAGGGTGACACAAAATTTGGATCACCGAGCTCAAACACTAACCAAGTTTCGGGCGACAAATTGACTGAGAGCATGCCGAAATTTTAGATTTTTGGTGGTATATTCATTTAAATTTGAAACAAGATGGGTTTTGAACATGCCTGATAAATCGACCTAGCTTAATTGACTTGAGAGCGATCACTGGACTCTAATAGCGCTTTGACAATCACCAGGGGAAATGGGATTAGGATCTCTGGAAACACATTCAATTGATGAAATCGTGAACTCATGATTATCTCAGTAATCTCCGTAATTCAAATTGATAATGAATGAGGATTTAATGAGGGATTAACGAGATCATGATAGATTGTGTACTTGCGATTGGAAATGGAGGGAGGCTTCGTGAAAACATGCATGAATTTCAGTATCACCGCCGTGTCTAGATTTTGAAAAGACAAATGCGGTTGAAAGGACAACAAGAGCTTCAAACTTTCGGATAGACACCATTAAAACGTGCATACCTTCCAACTTGACGAGCTTTCGGCTATTATGTTTTCATCATTGCGCCAACTTGACAGTTGGCTCATGCGAAAGCATGGGCTTTCCATTTTTACCATTGAAACGCTTTCGGTGGTTAACCACATTCTTGCTTTGACCTCTTAACTGTCGGGAACAAAGGCTTTTTATGGTTAATGAGCTCATTTTGGGCTTGCCTAAACCACCGAAACCTGAGATTTTGACTTTTGCTTGGCCAAACCAAATCCAAAATTTATTTTGAGCTTATTTACAGAATACAGACTCTCTAACCTACTTACAAAAATTTAGGAATAAAATTTATACCACAACCTATCACCTCAAAAGCAAAATTTCCACCAATTTATTTGAGGAGATAACAATACCAACCACGTTTCTTATGTTTATCTTGTAGAGCGACTGTGCATTCTTCGTTGCTATACTGATCTTGCTTTCTTATCCATGTCATTTTCTGAGGTTCTTGTTTGTGACTCTGTTGAGGTTCTTTAGGAGGGACTTCCATTTTGGAATTTTTGTCCATGTGTCCAAAATTGTTACATTTGTAACATTCCACTTCAGTGCTCAAAGATTCAAACCTGTTGTAATTTCTTCTCTGTGTTTCACTAGGTCTTCTTGAATAACCCTTTTGTGTATGGCTCTCAAAGTAGTTATTGTTCATGTTGTTAGCTCTACAATTTACAACTTTATGTCCAAAATTATTACATGCATAACATAAACCAAAAAATATAGTTTTATACTTGGTAGTTGAAGATCTTCTGAAAGGAGGTGCTCTTATGAATCCTTATTCTTCTTGAGTCTTGTCTATCTATTGTTGATTCTGAAATATGAATCTTCTTGGTGGAGGAGTGTCCCTGTAATCTTCCTTTTATATATTTTTATCCCCTTTGATTGTTTCTGCATAGCTTTTTGGATTTGTTTCTTTCTCTGTTGTTTTGGAGGTTGATCCCTTTTCTGTCTGATTGTATCCAAGTCCGAACTTGTCAAGATGAGATTTTTTACTACTGATAATGTCATCCAGAACTTTTGAGCTATTTTGCATATTTTTCTTTTGAATGTCCTTTCTTAGTGTGACAATCTCTACTTCCAGGTTTCCAATGATCCTGTCCTTTCCTTCTAGTTGTTATTTGAGTGATTCTTCAATTATTTTATCTTATTCTATTTGAACCTTCAATTTTGTGATCATTTGTTCTAGTTCTTTAGTGTCATTTTTCTTATCTAGTTCTGCTTGTAGTTTCTTTTTTTTCTTATTTTCTCTTCTGATAACTTCTATGACACTCATTAATTCTTCTCGGAAGTCAACTTCTGCCTCTTCAATTTCTTCTTCATATGATTCTTCATATTCTTCTTCAGAGTCTTCTTTATCAGAGTCTTCTACTACCATGAATAGAACTCTCCCTGTTTCAGTGTCACTGACTTCATCTTCACCTGATGATGAGATGTCTTCTTTGGTGAAAAATATTTTCTTGAAAACTTTATTTGTAGTTCTTTTACCTTTATATGTTTGTCTTCCTTTTGAGTAACCTTCATCATTTCTCTTTTTCTTATGAGGACATTTGTTAGAAAAATGACCAATACCATCACAATTAAAACAAATTAAAGGAAGCTTACCTCTATACCTACCGTTGGTTCCCTTGTTCTTTCTTTTGATGAAGTTGGCCACTTCTTCATCATCTTCCGAGATGTTGTTGTTGCTGCTATATTCGTCTTGTTCCTTTTTCTTTTGCTTTAATATTTTGTATGATTTGAAGGCTTCTTCTTTTACATCTAGATTTTCCTATTCAGTTCTCATCTCATATGCTGTGAAGATTCCATGCAATTCGTCCATGCTTATGGATTTTATATTTGATATTTCTTCTAGTGCTGATATCTTAGGGTTGAATATCATAGGAAGAAATCTTAGTACCTTTTGAACAATTACAGATTCTTCAATTTCTTCTCCCAATCCTATGATTGCATTCACTGTTTCATTGACTCGTAAGAAATAGGCTATGATATCTTCATCTTCCTTCATTTTTAGTTGTTCAAACTGACCTCTGTAATTTTGAAGCTTTGCTGCTTTGAATTTTGAATCTCCTTCATAAATATTTTGAAGCTTGTCCCGAATCTCTTTAGAGGATTTACAATGTGCAACTTTGGTGAATACTGTATCACTGAGACCATTCAAAAGTGCTTTTTTTCTTTGGAATTATTCTCACCGAGTTTCACTTCTTTGTCATTTGTTGGTGGAACTGTTGGTGTTGTGTATCCATCTACAATTGATTTCCAAACTTGAAATCCTTGTGCATGTATATATGTCTTCATCCTTATGCTCAAAAAATCATACTTTTTTCCATCAAACTGTGGTATTCCATTTTTATATGAGTTGGTCCTCTCCATGATCTACCTTTCAGTGGTTAAACTAATTTCTAAAGGAACCTTCTCTAATACTAATTGTTGGATTACTGAGAGGGGGGGTGAATCAGTAATAGCATAATTATAATACTTTTTATTCAAATGTTATATCAATGTGGAATTATTATCCAATAATGAGAAGTAAGAAATAAAAAATCACACACATACACAGTACACCAACGTTTTACGTGGAAACCCAAATTGGCAGAAAACCACAGAATGATTTTTCTTATATGTGTTGAAGAATTACATTCATTGGAAGCACCAACTTACTTTGTTTTCTAGTTGCAACTAGAAGGAGGATCCAACCCCCTAGTTTCTCAAGATACAACCTGAGGGAAGCTCCAACTCCCCAATTCTCTAGCTACAACCAAAAGGAGGCTACAACCCCCTATGTTCTCCGGCTACAACTAGAAGGTGGCTACAACCACTTGTCCTTGCCCCGTCCTTCCACCCTAAAGTAGATGTAGAATGATGGAACCACTGTCAAACTATCACTGTGAGATATACCACTGTAAACCTGTACCAATAAATCTAAACCATGCATCAACCATGCATCAACCTGTACCTCAACCTGTAATCAACATTGATGCCGACGCCCTCAACCCACAAGTCGGAAGGTCCACATCAGCACATCATCTTTCCTTTCTCTCGGCCCAAAGAACTCTAAACAACTCTTCTATTTCCATATCAGGAAATCTACACCCACAACAACTCTCATGGGATCCCCTCTTTGCACTCGGGAGATCAGACTTCGCGACTTCCTGAATCCAGTGGTCGAGCATTGGTCTCTCGAATCTCTGAAACCCGATTTCAGTCAACGCTGACTTTACCTTTACCCTTTCAGGACTTTTCCTGTCGTGATTTCAGCGATCACGATATTGAGTGGCTTGCTTCCCCGACTCCCGAATCTCGATTTGCCAAAACTCCGAAACACTCGTGCAGTTGACTTTTCAACGGTTCTTTACTCCATCGACATTTCGGAATTTGCAATATCACGAATCCTAATGCAAAGTTTTTGGGGCTTTACTTTCCACGAAACTCTGAAATAGCGTGCCACCTATCCACTTGCTAACTCCTCCATGGCCCACATGAATCCACTCGGCTTTCGAGATATCGTGTTTCATGATTTCGCGATTCTCGTTGCAATTTTTACTGGTTTTCCACCCCTGAAACCCCGATATGGCCAACCACGTGTAAATCCAATGGCCCCTGTGGCTTGGATCGATGGTCCTGCCCCTCCTGAGCTTTGAACCCTTTGGGAATACTCGTCGTATCTCCCCTGCTCCTCTGCGAGATCTAATGGCTCACGGAAATTCATGAATTCTCCTCAGAGAATTTTGACCATCTGTTCCCTCCTCTGAGAATCTCTGCACAACTAACCAAAGTGCTTCTCTCCGTGGAACTCGTCCTCCTACGACGCAAACTTACAATGCCTTCTAAACACTCCACGGCACAAGCTTCCTATTCTTCTCTTCGACAATTACTCAAAGGTCCTATACCTCCTGAGCTTTCTCTCAGCATTGAGTCTTAAAGTGAATCTTTCGCGCACTCCTTGCGCCAACCTTCAAACACTTCCAAATGTTGAGTTTCCTTCGACTCTACGCACACCTGCTTCAGTAGTCTCTCAATGCTTTACTCAGGTTCACAACCCTTAGACTTCGCTCAGCCTGCGCACTCCTTGCATGGCTCCTGTGCCTGTCTTCACTTCTATGTGAATGAGAACAAGAGTTACCCTATCTGAACCCTTTGTCAACGCACTCCTTGCGGACACTTCAACTGCACTCCTTGCAGGAACTCTTGCTCAAATAGAGAAACAATTGAAACTCATTCCTACTTCCTTTCAGACTTCAAACTTAAAACATGAAATCATATACACAACATATAAAGAAAATGTATAATAGGAAGCTAACATTCATGAGCATATCATTCAACATCAGTACACAGAGAACAAACTTGAAACCATGAATTTGAATCAAACTCTTTCTACTAATCCAAATATCTGTACATGGGTGTTCTTACACAGCTCTCTGCATGCTCTTTCTCTTCTTCCTTTGATTCTCTCCAATAATGTTACAATACACAATGAGGGTGTCTATATCCCGTTTCCCTCTTGCGCTATAAAATTGTCTAATCTAGAATTAAATTCTATCTACTTTTCATTAACTACCATAAATGCCTTCTACCTTCTAAGGATGAGAGCAAATAGCTCAAGGTCCATTACATTTTACAAGTGCACTCCTTCTTAATTATCTCAATTAAGATGGTGCATCAACTTGAAGGAAATTTCAAAATTTGTACTGGGCGCTTGTCCAGCTGTCTTTGCTTTTGCGCTGGCTCGTTTGATGTTGGCGATGCTCCTGCATCATACTCCCTGGCTTGAAAAATTTCATGGGCTCCTGTCCATGAGCTCATGCACAGTCTTTCCATGCTTTTGGATCTTTGCTTCGGTCTCCCAGCTGGAATCTTCAACTGGATGGCCCTTCCACTTGACCAAATATTCAAAGTATTCCTTCCTCCTGGTCTTCTTACTCACTCTTTTGTCCAGTATGCGCTCCATCTGTGGCTTATCTGCAACTGGCATCTTCTTTGTCCACTGGATCACTAGCTGCTCATTTTCTATCCCTTCTTCCTCAAATTTATATGGGTACAAATCTAAGATATTGAATATCAGAGAAATTCTGATCCCATCGGGTAATTCAATCTCATAAGCATTCGCCCCAAATTTCTTCAAGACCCTACATGGTCCGATTTTCTTCATTTTCAACTTATTATATGTTCCCCTCGGGAACCTTTCCTTCCTCAAATGTTCCAGAATCAAGTCACCAACCTCAAACTGAAGTTGTCTTATGTGTTGATCTACTCTATGCTTATATTCCTGGCTTAAATTTTGCAATCGCTTCTTCACCTTGCTATGAAGTTCCTTCATCGCCTCTGCGAATTCTTCTGCACTAGCGTTCCTAGTCCCAGTCTATTTTGAATCTCTCAACTCAGAAATTCCTCTCAGATGCATGCCATAGACAACCTGAAATGGACTCTTCCCTGTGCTTCTGTTAACTGAGTCATTATAAGAAAAATCTGCCTGTGGTAATATATGGTCCCACTGGCTGTGGTGCTCTGTCACCAAGCTTCTCAAAAAGTCTCCCAAACTTCTATTTACCACTTCTGTCTGTCCATCCATCTAAGGATGATAAGATGAACTAAACAAAAAGTTAGTTCCCAGTTTCTTCCATAAGGTCCTCCAAACATTCCCTATGAATTTTGTATCCCGATCTGAAACTATACTCCTTGGAAAACCATGAATTCGAATGACCTCTTTGAAAAACAGATTCGCAATGTGAGTTGCGTCACTGGTTTTCTGACATGGAATGAAGTGTGCCATCTTGGAAAATCTATCTACCACCACAAAGATAGAATCAAAACCTCTTTGCATTCTTGGCAAATACAAAATTCATGCTAATCACATCCCATGGCCTCTTAGGTATGGGTAATGGTTGATAAAACCCTGCATTCTGTCTTCTTCCCTTCGAATGCTGGCAAATTCTGCATTTGTCCACAAAAATCTTGACATCTGCTCGCATTCTCGGCCAAAAATATGACTCATTCAGCTTTGTGAACGTCTTGTTGTGCCCAAAGTGTCCTGCCAATCCTCCACTTTGTTTCTCCTTTAGCAGATTCTCCCTCATGGATCATTTCGGAATACACAGTTGATTACCCTTAAATAGTAATCCTTCCTGGATCATGTATTCTTCCCATTGGCTTCTATCCCTGAGAATTGGATTCTTAGCTGCTTCATATGCCTCTCTAAAATCCTGATCATTTGCGTACATGTTCCTGAGATCATCAAAACCCAATGTTTTGACTCTGAATTCCTGCAACAGCAAACACTTCCTTCTCAAAGC
The DNA here is from genome assembly GCA_009831015.1 of Picea engelmannii. Classification (NCBI taxonomy): domain Eukaryota; kingdom Viridiplantae; phylum Streptophyta; class Pinopsida; order Pinales; family Pinaceae; genus Picea; species Picea engelmannii. The sequence goes on along the minus strand of ML786919.1, from coordinate 490,701 downwards.
ATCAACAAATTTGTTAGCAGTACCAGAAATATGTTTAATCACAAAAGTGAAATTCTGCATATATTCAACCCATTTGACATGTCTCTGATTCAACTTTCCCTGTTGAGTCACAAACTGCAGTGCATGATTGTCACTGTACAAGACAAATTCTTTCGGGATCAAGTAATGCCTCCATTTCTTCAATGCCTATATGATAGCATAAAACTCCTTATCATAAGTGGAGTATTTCACTTTCGCTTCATTCAGCTTCTCGCTGAAGTATGCTATTGGCCTATCTTCCTGACTCAAGACTGCCCTGATTTCAAATCCGCTAGCATCGCATTTCACTTGAAATGTCTTTCGGAAATTCGACAACACCAAAACTGGTTTTTCCGTAATCTTCCTCTTCAACAGGTTAAAACTTTTCTCAGCGTCTTCATTCCAGTGAAAAGACTTGTGTCTTTTCTTCACTGTATCCATCATCGCTGTGCTAATTCCACTGAAATTCTTGATGAACTTTCGGTAGAAACTAGCCAATCCGTGAAAACTTCTCACCTCAAAGATATTCTTCAGTGATAGCCAATTCTTGATTACTTCTACCTTATCTGGATCCATCCTCAACTCATCTGCATAAATAACAAATCCCATATAAATGAGCTATGTCTTCATGAATGAGGATTTCTTCACGTTTATCAATAGCTTCTCCTGCTGTAACCTCTGTATCACTATAGCCAAATGCTTCAAGTGCTCTGCCACTGTTTTACTGTAAATCAGTATGTCATCCAAATACACAATGACAAATTTTCCAATGAACTCCTTCAGGACTTCGTTCATCAACCTCATGAAGGTACTCAACACATTTGTTAAGCCAAACGGCATAACAAGCCATTCATACAACCCTTCATTTGTTTTGAATGCTGTCTTCCACTCATCACCTTCTCTCATGCGAATTTGATGATAACCACTTTTCAAATCAATCTTTGAAAAATACTTTGCTCCACTCAAGCAATCCATCAGATCATCCATCCTCAGCAATGGAAATCTGTACCTGATGGTTATCTTATTAATCACCCTCAAGTCAATACACATCCTCCAGCCTTTGTCTTTCTTCGGACTGAGTACTGTTGGAACAACACATGGACTCAAGATTTCCCTGACCAAACCTTTGTCCAACAAATCCTGGACTTTCCTTTTGACCTCTTCATTCTCTTGCGGCGTCAATCTGTACGCGACTTTATTTGGAAAATTGGCTCCTGGTATGAGATCAATATGATGACTCACACTTCTGATCGGTGGTAATGAACAAGGTAATTCATCCACTACTATGTCAAGGAACTCTTCCAGCAATTCCTGAACTTCTTTTGGTAAATCATCTACTCTTGTGCTGGTCAAAACAATCTTCGGTTTCCTGACCACAATGAATTGTGGATCTTCCTTATTCTTGACCTCTATAAGGAGTTCCTTCCCACTCATGAGAAGTACAGTGTTGCTTACTTCAGGTTTTACCTCCTTATCCTTAATTGGAAGCAACATGTGTGTCCTCCCATTCTTCTCTAGGGTGTATGTGTTCATTCTCCCATCATGAATCACATTCCTGTCATATTGCCATGGTCTACCCAGCAATAGATGACAAACATGCATGGGAATAACATCACATAATATCTTATCATTATATCCTCCTATCTTGAATTCAACTAAACATTGTTTAGTGACAGTTACCTGATGTCCTTTTTGTAGCCATGAAATTCTGTATGGGCTCGGATGATCAATCGTCTACAGCTCCAGCTTCTCTACCATCTCTGTAGAAACGAGATTATCCATGCTACCAATGTCCACAATGACCTTGCATACCCTGTCCTTTGTCTTGCAAGCAGTCTGGAAAATTCTGATCCTTTGGACTAAACTCTCCACCTCCTTCTCTGGTTTCAAAAGAGATTTCCGCATCATCAACGATCTTCCGCCTTCAACGTCTTCTGCCCCAACATCCCGCCTCTATGCCTCGACAATGTGGTTTCTCCAATCTCCTTCTTTTTGTCTGGACACTCATATGACTTGTGCCCATTATTTCCACATGTGAAGCATGTGATTACTCCACCTCTGCCTCTTCCTCTACCTCTAGTATGAGGAAAAGTGTTATTGTCATCATAATCTCCTCTCTGCTCAGTATGTTTCCCTCTCTTTTCAGCATATTTCCCACGTTGTGAACTTCCACCTCTCTCAGTTCGAGTCTGAGGTTTCTTCCAGTCTTCCTTAGGCTTCTGATATTTATCCCGGGCAACTGATTTGCCTCTTGGCTGACTTCTGCCTCGGCCTCTCTGACCCTGCTTTTGACTCATCTTCTCTTCCACTTTCAAAGCCATCTGATAATCATCTTCCACCGTTCGGATGGTTACCATGCTCATCTCATCTTGGATATCGTATCTCGCGCCATTCATGTATCTGGCAACTTTTTCATCATCGCTCTCCCGATGACTTGACCTGATGTTCAGCTTATAGAATTCCTCAGTGTATTCTTTCACTGTCATCAGCTTCTGTCTTAGGTTCTGCATCCTCTTGAACAGAGTAATATGGTAGTCTCTAGGGATGAATTTTTCCTTCATCTTCACGATCATTCTATCCCAGATTTTGATCTTCTGCTTGCCTTTGCAGCGTCTGTCAGCTTGTAGTTCATCCCACCACAATGCTGCATGTCCCTTCAATCTTGTGACAACATGCTTGAATTTCTTTTCCTCTTCGACATCTTCATAGTCGAAGTATGTGTCTAGAGCTCTAATCCAGTCTAGAAGCTCCTCTGCATCCAAGTTTCCCTCATAAACTGGAATGTCCATATTTTCTCTTACACCCATCCTTGCAATAGCTCTGATCAAACGCTCGTTTGATGCATCTTCAGCTGCAACTTCTTCTTCATGTTCAGCCTCAATTTCACTTTCGAAATCACTAAGATCCCCAACACTGACTGTGCATATTTGTGTTGTCTCCATGTCTTCGAGTCTAGATCATAGATCACGCATCTCTCTCTCCATGGATGGATCTATCATCTGCCTGCCCCTTCTTCGTGGCATTTCCCTATCCTCTGGTGTATCGGGTGCTTGCCTGTCCCTTCTCCTTGGTGGCATGGTGAATTCTCTTTTCTTCTCTGCTACAAAAAGCAAAGAACCTTTCTATGCTCCGATACCAAACTTGATGCCGACACCATCAACCCGCAGGTCGGAAGGTCCACGTCAGCATAGGATCTTTCCTTTCTCTCGGCCCAAAGAACTCTAAATAGCTCTTCTATTTCCCTATCAGGAAATCTGCACCCACAACAACTCTCACGGGATCCCCTCTTCGCACTCAGGAGATTGGACTTCGCGACTTTGCGAATCCAGTGGTCGAGCGTTGGTGTCTCGAATCTCTGAAACCCAATTTCAGTCAACGCTGAATTTACCTTTACCCTTTCGGTACTTTCCCTGTCGTGGTTTCAGTGATCGTGATGTCGAGTGGCTTGCTTCCTCGACTCCCAAATCCCGATTTGCCAAAACTCCGACACACTCGCACAGTTGACTTTTCAACAGTTCTTTACTCCATCGGCATTTCGGACTTCACAATATCGTGAATCCTAATGCAAAGTTTTTGGGGATTTACTTTCCACAAAAATTATAAATAGCATGCCACCTATCCACTCGCTGACTCCTCCGTGGCCCACACGAATCCACTCGGCTTTCGGGATATCGCGTTTCATGATTTCATGATTCCCATTGTAATGTTTATGGGTTTTCCACCCCCAAAACCCCGATATGGCCAACCACGTGTAAATCCAACGGCCCCTGTGGCTTGGATCAACGGTCCTACCCCTCCTGAGCTTTGAACCCTTTGGGAATACTCACCGTATCTCCCCTGCTCCTCCACGAGATCTAATGGCTCACGAAAATTCACGAATTCTCCTCAGAGAATTTCGATCATCCGTTCCCTCCTCTGAGAATCTCTGCACAACTAACCAAAGTGCTTCTCTCTATGAAATTCGTCCTCCTACGGTGCAAACTTACGATGCCTACTAAACACTCGACGACACAAGCTTCCTATTCTTCTCTTCGACAATTACTCAAAGGTCCTATACCTCCTGAGATTTCTCTCAGCGTCGAGTATTAAAGTGAATCTTGCGCACACTCCTTGCGGCAACTTTCAAACACTTCCAAATGCTGAGTTTCCTTCGACTCTGTGCACACCTCCAGCAGTAGTCTCTCAATGCTTTACTCAGGTTCACAAACCTTAGACTTCGCTCAGCCTGCGCACTCCTTGCACGACTCCTGTGCCTATCTGCACTTCTATGTGAATGAGAACAAGAGTTACCCTATCTGAACCCTTTGCCAATGCACTCCTTGCAGACACTTCAACTGCACTCCTTGCAGGAACTCTTGCTCAGATAGAGAAACAATTGAAACTCATTCCTACTTCCTTTCAGACTTCAAACTTAAAACATGAAATCATATACACAGCATATAAAGCAAATGTATAACAGGAAGCTAACATTCATGAGCATATCATTCAACATCAGTACACAGAGAACAAAATCGAACCATGAATTTGAATCAAGCTCTTTCTATTAATCCAAATATCTGTACATGGGTGTTCTTACACAGCTCTCTGCATGCTATTGCTCTTCTTCCTCTGATGCTCTCCAATAATGTTACAATACACAATGAGGGTATCTATATCTAGTTTCCCTCTTGCACTCTAAAACTGTCTAATCCAGAATTAAAGTCTATCTACTTTTCATTAACTACCATAAATGACTTCTACCTACTAATAACAAGAGCAAATAGCTCAAGGTCCATTACATTTTACAAGTGCGCTCCTTCTTAATTATCTCAATTAAGATGGCGCATCAACTTCAAGGAAATTTCAAAATTTGTGTTGGGTGCTTGTCCAGCTGTCTTTTCTTTTGCGTTGGCTCGCTTGATGTTGGCGATGCTCCTACATAAAACATGTACCATAAAAAAGTGCATCAACCATGCACTAACATGTACCAAACAACCTGTAATCAACCTGTACTATAAACAAGTGCATCCAACCATGTACCAAGTATGTACCAGTCACATGTCAACTATTCATCAACTATGACTCATCAATATGCGCCAACATCATCAACTATACACCTCATGTATGTGCCAACTCATCAACTGCTCCATTCGTGTGGGGTAAGAATCATTCATTGTCTTCTCTAGTGGTCACTTTCTAGCGAGATCGCAGAAGATTTGTTGTACCAGATCGTAAGATATTCACTGTTAGGAAAGAGGAATAGGAGCATGTCGTGATCTAAAATTTATCCAACAATTGGTTCTTTTATCACTCCATGAGTCTTTCTAGGTTGTGATCGAAAGAGCCTGGTAACTTAATCAATAACTCAAGAAATCATATAAACTGTAACTCTTAATTCAAACCCCTTAACTTTATTACACCCATCACCCCTAACACTTAACCTTTATAACCTAGAATTGATATAAACCTTAACCATTGAGCATTATAACCTCTAAATCCCCTATAACCTAATTACATATATAACCTTAAGTTTCATGGTTATCACCTTAAGTTATCCTAAAAATAACTCATATAAACTGTAACTGTTAATTCCTAACACCAGTAAATTATAACCTCTAACCCCTCACCAATATAATGCCTTAACCTTAACACAAATTGATTATAACCCCTAAAACATAACCATATAAAGACTTACACCTCATCCTCATATTATAACCCGAATAACACTAATCCACTAAGCAAGAAGATTTATAACTCTTAACCCTTAAAACCCTTTACCCCTATAACACATGTTACCATAAAACCTAACCTACCACCCTTAATCCCTCACACTTCTATCACCAAGAAAATGTATGAATTAATATTATATCACTTTTTCTACTTGAATAGTTGAGGTTTAGTAGGAAACTCTTTTGAGAATGTTGTTTGCTTGATACCTAGGTGAAAGTCCTTGATATATTTTCTATATGGCAACTTAGCTCCAAGGACATCACTCTTTCAAGGGAGGGATTGTAAGCCCCACATTTTGACTTAGAATTTACTATTGTGATAGTTATGGTAATTTTTGAGCTAACACTATCTAGATACATTCCCAAATTTTTGCTTGATATATCGATGTTCATGTGATGTGCCCCACATGGTTATCTTATGCTCACTTATGATTAGGATGTGTCACACATGGTTATCTTATGATCACTTATGATTTGGATGTGTTCCACATGGTTATGTTAGGATCACTTATGACTAGGATGTGTCACACATACTTATCTTATGCTAACTTATTATTAGAATGTGTTGTACATTAATTATATTACACTCAATTTTGGTCATTGAGTTCATTGTGTTATTTGACATATTTCCATTGATTATATGTTAGCATTACTTTTAATAAGTTTGGATGAATGTTGGATATTTTGTACTTCGATAGTTGAACTAAAATTCATCAGTTGTGGGGAGAAACCCAAACACTATTATACACATATGTGACTGCTAAAAACATTGCAAGTGTTGAAGTGTTATTCAATTATTCAGTTTTTGAGACCTTCATTGGCATTTGTTAGATGTGAGGAGAAACTCAAATCGTTAATTATTGGTTGTTGGAGATGATGCACTCTTCCAAAAATGGGATATGTTTCTCAATACCTTTGTTTGTGACCTTAGGATATCCTTGGGTATGATATTAAAACAATGTAGAGTTTCTAGCCCCAGGGGGACAATCATGTCACATTGGGAGTTCCTATCATGAGACCTAACCTTAACTATCTCTAACCTATTTAAGGAAGGTGATAGCTTCCATTTAGGATTGATCTTTTGAGGGGTTGGCCCTTGTGTGTGAAAGGGAGTAATTGTGTTATATTATTGTTAGGATTTGCATTGTGTGGAATTTTTCCTCAAGATTAGTGACCCTTGGAATGGGAGAGAGAGACTGTCCATTTCCATTGGTGGGTATATGGAGCTTGGATAAACCAAATCCTATGGTATTTTTTCATCCTATTCATGATTGGTGTGGGAGAAACATAAGCCTACAAGTGGTGTGTACACCATAGTTGAGGGAGAGTATCTTTCCCTTGTCACATTGAAACCCTATGGAGAAGAGTTAATTGTTTCACTAGAGGCTTCATCCCCCAATAGGAGGTCCATGTCTTACACTTATGTTGTTCGACATTGGTCTAGTTTTTGTTGAGGCTTATGAGGAACTATGTATTTTTTTGTCTTGATCTTGATATCCTAGTTCTAAGGGGTTTTTCAATACCACTAGTCATACATTAGCTGGGAGGAAAATCACATTCAAGTGTATATTCGTAAACCACTAGCTATATTATCTATAGAAGGCGTAAATTGCACTAGGGGGTGGACTTCTCAAGGTGATTAAATACAGTTCAGTGCACTGATTTATTTATTTTGTTGTTGTAAAGGTTATAATATATATCTAACATGTTTTCATTATTATCATTTGAAAAGATAATTGTGGTTAAATAGTGTGTTGCTTTAAAGAATAAATAATTGTGGAATTTCATCATAATAGGCCCACAACAGTAGGTTTTCTTGGGTTTTTTAGTGCGAGGCAACCTACTATCATGGGTCTATTACGATGATTTTTTATAATTATTCTATCCAAGAAATAACAAATTTAATCATGATTTTCCTCTTTAAATAGAATAACCAATGTTACCTTAAATACACAATAGAAGTTAAATACAATGGAAGAAATAAATCACAATATGGACCTGTCTTTGAATCATCATGAGTAGTCGACTTCTTGGGGAAAGTTATTGGTACACATAGCTATTGGTAAATATGCACTCTTGGTCACTTTTCCTCCCAATTAAAGAACACCCAAGGATGTTGGTGATACAATTGCCAATGTACAAAAAATTAGGAGAAATCCATACACCACCTATTGGTGGATGAATCCTATAATGAAATAATCAACACTTATTTGTAAGGTTGCAATGTGACAAGGGAAAACTTCACCACTTAAACACAACACAGGAATCTGGAAATATAGTGCCTTTGTATTCATTCATAAAAGTCATTTATAGATTTTGAAACATTTCTACAATGGATGGGGACATTCCCATGCCATAATTTATTTTTAGTCTAAACCCTTATTTATTAAAAGTCATAGGCTTTATATCCTTTACAAAAAAGTTCAAGATCCTATAAAACTAGATCTGATATACTAAAAATAAAACAAGATCAACATAACATGATGTATATGATCTAGTCCTGATTTTAAGGGTCAAACCCTTATAAACTAAGTCTTCAAGAATCTTTGATCTTCTTAGAAGTCTTCATATAATACTAGAACACTTTTGAATTCCTTCTTTGAAAATTGAGCAGTTTTGGCCAAAAATAGAAAGGCCACTTAGGCTTCTTGCGTTATCATCTGCCTCAAAAGCTAGAAAAGGATGATGACATGTATCCCTTTAATTCTTATCTTACCTTAAAAACCATTCCCACATGATCTGGAAAACAAAATCCTCGATCTGAGAAAAAATGAGTATTATGTCAATTCATGTGCTTTCGGTGGCTTAGAAGTGTAAAATCGTAGGGGTAAGATAGCTAACAACGCCTTTTGAAACCTGTGCAAGCTGTCGAAATCACGGGCTTTGAAAATCTTCATCAAAAATTCAAAATTGAAATCCCTTCAGTCTTTCGAACTTCAAGGTTAATCATTCAAGTTATCTACAACCTCTGCTAGATTCTTCAGGCCTGGATGAGCTATAGTCTTTTCATATTCGAGACTTAGTTTCACCTTCAAATATCTAGTTACCTTCTGCAAATTCTTGTTTTCTTTAAGCAACCTTTTGTTGTTCTTTTCCAACTTAACATGCATTTAAGCTAGTCTATGAAGACAGTCTCTTACCTTTGATGATGTCCTCGTGATGGTATCATTTTGGGATTTGACCACCTTTTCCAGTAAATTCATCTCTGTGACTTATTTCTCAAGATTTTTATCTTCTTTGATGCTGACTTACTGTGTTTTCTTGTTGATGCTTCAAGGACCTCCAAATCTTGAGCTTTAGGTGAGAAAGGTTCTTCTTCAGGAATTTGAAAATTAGGGGCTTCATGTTCAGAACTTTGGACCCTAGGTGTTGTTTCTTTAGGAGATTCTTGCTCATGCATATTTTCTTCTATAACCTCTACCTCCTCCTCTGAATCTGTATAAGGCAGATTCAAGACATTTTTACCAGAGGCACTAGTTTCCCCTTATGTAGCTTGGCTGAAATCAAGAATATTTTTGGCTCTCTTGGACTTAGAAGAAGAGGCTGAATCCTTTGAAATTACTGGGTAAATGGATCTTCTTTTCCTTTTACTACTCTCTGGTGTTGAAGATTTAGTGGATGAAGTCTTCTTTTTTTCCTTAGGCTGGGGTTCTGGTTCAAATTCACCCCAGAAAATAAGATACTCCCAACTCTTATCCCTCCTCTGCAATTCTTCAAGCACTGTGAGTTTGATAAGGCTATGATGGAAAATCCTACCTTGCACCTTGCTAGGTTTGTCCTAGACTTGGTGTGTCATTTTTGTCAAACTTCTATGAAGGTATAAGGGTGGATTCAAAGGAAATCTACCTGTGAAATGGTTCATGAGCTTGAAATGGTATAACAATACTCTACCATATATGCCTTTACATGTTATATATACATGGATTGCTTTGAGCAAGTGTTGCCACTTTTCCTCCAAGTAATATCTAGGGGTATCTTTCTTCCAAATAATACATTTGTGTTGAGGCTTGAGATAAGACCTGAACTCGATGTCTTTAGTAATGGTTGTTTTAAACCATCTTTCACTAGTCCTAGGTATCTCTATTGTTGCTGCAACAATGGACTCATTAACTTGTAACTCAATTTTTTCCACTTTGGCCTTGGCTCCATCAAAGGTTAAGGAAAATTCCTCAACCACTCCTTGGTGAAAACATTGTAGTTTCTCACAGTACCTGTAGCATCCAACATCTTTGAACATCTGGCAAATCTCAGGGTGAGATTCCATATATGTTATATCATTAAGATCTTTCCTAAGCAGAGCCCCTCCCTTCTTCATCGGAAAAAGAAATTGTTAACACCTGCAATATAATAAAATCGGGCTTGGGGAGACACAGTGGTGCTGATAGAGGGAAAATTGAAGCTTGAGCAGAGAAAGAATGCAAGATATGAGGAAAAGATTTGAATGATGTGAGTTTATGGTGATCTTATGGTGATATTAGTTGGAAACAAAGAACTCGGATCTATTATATTATGGTTTAATAGATCTCACCAAATAATTATATCAGACATACATCATTTGTCCAGATCATATCATGATCCAATTCCAGTCAATTTCGGTAGCACTTGCGATGATGATGGTGTGTGTACTACTGACGGTTTGAGAGTCCAATGGGACAGGCTAAGCATTGGAAAAAATATGTTCTTTAGACATCTTAGAGCACCTCGTACATGTCATTTTAGCTATCGAAAGTGACAAATTTTGGCAGCACTAGAATGATTTGAAACATGGCCCTTAGCTGCCAAAAGTGAAATTTTTGAACTTTTCTAATACAAGTACAGACTCATCACTTCTTGAAAAGACAAGTCTAAAACTCATCTTAAAGACACTTAACCAAAAATAATAATAAATCTTTCATATAATGACCATCCTATCACCTAATGACCATAAATTGGAAAATTTATTTCATGAGATAACAAGACCAGTAAGCTAGGAACTTCATCATGAGACCCACAAATAATACCTAAAACATTAGATCTCTTATTGTTATAGGACACTAACAAGTCCCAAATCCACCCATCAGTCAGTGTGGTGTGTTCTAGATTCCATGAGATATCTTAATCCCTAGAATCCGTATTATAACCTTACCACATATAATCCCTATTATAAACTTACCACCTATAATCCCTAACCATATCACCTAATATATCATTATTGCTCATAACCCTTAAAATAACACCTAACTCATATATCCTTAACAATATCTAACACCCAACCCTTAAATTTTTTATAACCTTCATACCATATATCAAATATCACCTCTTCCCTATAACCCCTAATCCAATAAATCCTAAGCCTTAATTATTTTAACCCCTACATGTTAACCCTATAATCATTAACCCTTGTAACCCCTAAAATCATTGCCCGTCAACACCTAACTCATCTATCCTTAAAAATATCTAACATTGACTCTATAATCTCAACCCCTATAATCATTGACCGTCAACACCTAAATCATCTATCCTTAACAATATCTAACACCCAACCCTTAAAACTTGTATAACCTTTATACAAGTTATCCCATATCACCTCTTCCCTTAACCACTTGTTGTCACAAGAGTTGACTCTAAGCTGTAATAGATCCAAGCCTTAGCACATTTTTAAAAGAAAAAAATATTTTTTGTTTGGAGCTTGACTTGGGTTACAACAAGTCAATCCCTGGAAATTGATTTAGAGTGTACTTCTGACCTAATACACTCAGAGAGAGTTCTCTCAATGGCCAAGGGCTCTTTACTTAGGAATATTCAGTAATCACAGTAAGAAGGCCACATTTCTTATCAGAGAAGATTTTTAATAAGGTTGGGGGTTGCACGGATTTGAAAAGACCTATTGGGTGATGGAGTCAAGTAAAAACCAAAGAGAAGAGATAATAGCAGTGATCGTATTACTTGCAGAAAATGAGGCAAAGTAAGTCTATCTTTCTGCAATTGATAATCATGATATAGTGGCAGAAAGAGAAAAGGAAAAGGCCATCACAGTGAAAGCATCTATCAAGGATGATTTTTTACTACAACTTTAGAGGAAAAAGACTGAAGACTGATAACTAGATGCAGAGCACTTATCTTGAGTGAATTCTGACCAATCACCATAAAAACACAACACATATATATCAACTGTGTGTAAGGAGCATATAAAATGAATTCCAAACAAATTTTAACTCAGTTGAAAAAATGAAGAGATAGACAATATGACAATGACAACAGAAAGAACATACTAAAAGAATCGACCGTGATGAATCTCACAATATCAAGTGAACACGTCGTCTGTATTACTCTATTCTAGGTTTTCAAAATAACTCAATGTTTCAAAAGGAGCTCTCTCCAAAAGAGGTTTCCCCCCCTCCCCTTCTGTCAGCCTCCTCCAATGATTATTTAACTAATCTCACCCTCTCAATCCATTACATAACTCAATCTTTAAAAGAAATAATCTAAAATATGGAAACAATTTACCTTCTTGGAATTCTGCGACTGCCAGATGCTCTGCCAGCTTCTTTAAACCGTTACTAATCACTTTGAAAAGTGGTGTATGGATGATCCCTTTCTATGATTGAACTTTAATGCTGAGTTTCATTTCTTTACAAAACGTTGGGAGGTCATTGTAAAGGAAATGTCTACTGTGAAAACAATAAATTCACTTGGAAGCCAGATCATAATTTCATAATCTCTGCAACACAAATGATCAAATGGGGAATCCATTCTACTAAAAATCTGGAACAAATCCTTTGACACTGGTCTGCTCCTTGAAATTCCTCTGTCAATGCTTAAATGCTGCCTGAATATTTTATGGGAAATCCCAAAATCGGTGGATGCAATGGGCACTTTGAATGTTGATATTGTGCCTTTCATCCTTTAACTTTAAGTCTGGATTAGATCATCGATGAATGTTGGTCTCTATCTATCGGAGGTGATTTTTTTTAGAACATAGAGACATGTGTGTTAACACATCAAATCCCAAACATCAAAATCAATGAATTCAAATCTTCGGTTGAAGTTCTATTGACATATCCCGGATCTAGAATTTCCAGCTGGTCATCAATGCAATGCTTAGTAATATAAGCATAATCACACTCCTCTATAGCTGACGGGTGGATATCAAATTGAGTCAAGTTATGCCTGGAATCCGATCTGAAAGAGATTCGGCTAAATATGGGAAGCATGAAAAGGATTCTTGATTCCCTCGATCTTCTAATTGGCTTCTTTGGTAGGGTCGTGTTGGCTTGAAGAACAACATTCGTCGTGTCCCCATTTCCTCATATTTACTGTATGAGCGATCAATCAATACGATGATGCATGCCCATACCCATTACAAAGATTCAGCTATAGCTTCCTTCTACAATTGATATGCACGGTTTTAGTTTTCCCTCCGATGCATGGATCTCTTCTCTGTGTAGTCACTCTTCGTGGATTTTCTTACATACGGCCTGGTGCTTTCTCTTGTTGAATCATATCTGAGAACTTTACCCACAAGCTTACAGTACCAATATATTTTACATCCGTGAGAGGATTGATTGAGAAAATGATGACACCCATGACATCTCCTTGGGGGATGCTTCCATGAGTTCCTGAGAGGCATAATCCACCGGAACCACCTGCCTTACCATCTTGCAGGGAAAAATAATTATATGTTTGAAATATTACCATAAATGCAACATCACATACATATTTATATACCTTCTCTCTTTTCCGATCTCTACAAATCTGGTGAATACCTGATAAGGAAAGTCTTATTTTAAAACTGTATGTTATATTTGTTCAAAAGCCCAAAATCCTCCTACGTGAGTATACTGCGGATTTTAGTCTTTAAAATGGTTACACAGCTCATCAATGAGATCTGTAGAGTAAAATGGTTGTTCACTTGCGCTTGAATTTAGTGACTCATGTGTATTGGACCGGAGTCTCGAATTTCGGGTTTTTGGAGTAAAAGAGGAGAAGCTCATTTATTTAAAACTATAAGTCAGCCGAATCTCCAAAATGGAGCTCGGCTAATGCTATTTGTGTGATTTATGGGCATGTAGCACACTTCTTCCGGGTCTTCTCGTGGATTATGTCTTTGTATTTTTGTGTGCGTTGTCTTGTGACTTGGCCTTTGGTGGATAGCTGAGAAATTTGGCTGAAAGTGCCTAAGATTGGAAATTTTCAATATTTGTTACAACACCACTAATCCAATAAATCCTAACCCTTAATTCTTTTAAGCCCTGCCTGTTAACCTCTATAAACCCTAATAGGGTTTATGGTTTCCATGATGAATTGATGATGGAAGAAAGTGGGTGTGTCAGTCAAATTTGAGTCTAGAAACCCTCCCATATCGTTAAGGCATGTGAATAATCTATCCAGGTCAAATTTAAATGCATACAGATACAGTTTGAAAACATTTCAACGTTGGCCCCATTCACATGTCATTATTGCCCGCCTCTAGTATCTTGATGGTGTTGATTAAGAAATCAACGAAATAGAGGGATTTTTCATCACAACTATGAAGAATATACATTGTATATACATTAATGTAGAATCTGAAATAAAAATGAAGAAAGACTGACGAAAGCCTAAAACTTGTGTCAACCAAATTGGGTACTTTGAAATAAAATTAGGGTTTATGGTTTACATGATGAATTGATGAAGGAATAAAGTGGGTGTGTCACTCAAATTTGAGTCCATAAAACCTCCCATATAGTTAATTCATGCAAATAGTCTATCCATAAAAAATTTCAATGCATACATAAACTGTTTGAAAAACTTTCAATGTTGGCCCCATTCGCAGGTCCCTGTTGCCGGTGTCTAGTCCTCATACAATTTTCGTTCATCATTCCTTGTTCCTCATTCCTTGTTCCTTGTTCCTCATTCCTTGTTACTCTATCCTTCTTCCTTTACCATGGTGTATTCCCCAAGATCCATTATTTCTGTACAAAACATACTAATGGCATAAAATGTCCCACACAAAGACCAAATTATGATCTACTACATAAGTCTTTTGTCTTTTTTCAACGACTATGTAACCATGGGTGACATAACCTTAAGTTATTTCCTTAACCATGGGTGACATAACACCATCATTCAATAGTAAAATTGTTACATTTCATTGTAAGGAATCATGTGTACTGAGGGCTTGAGCCACCATATCCACAAAGGAAACATACCAAGAATATTTGTCTTATGAACAAGATATGGTACTATCCATTTTGAGGTTTGGCATAGAGATTGTTCTTATATACTACACTACATTGAACCATAATATAATACCTACACTCCTTGAAAACCATGTAACACCGTTCAAATTAGACACAATATTCTTGTGACGAATTAGCTATACTATCGACGAACTTGTTTCGTCAATAGTATAGCAAATTCATCGCAAGATTATTTACATTCGTCTCTCTTGAGATGATATCAAATGATGCTTTGTAAATTTTTTGAACCTTCACATAATAGATCTATATAAACAATAATACACATATTTACAGAGAGAATTGGAGAAAGAAGAAGAAGGAAAGAAAGAATGGAAGAATTCTCATTAACCGTTGTGAATAATGAATAATTTACACATGATATACTCTGTATAACTCAATGAGTTTGAATTGAGGTGAACCAATGCACCATAGTGGTGGTATAGAGTGATATGGACATACACCAGAAGTTATGGGAGTGAAATTCCACCTATTCTAGTCTCTCAGGCAGTTACGAGAGTGAACTGCCACCTAGTTGAGTTAACTAGTGAACTAGTCTTCAGTTAACTGACTGAACAGAGAGTAGTGAGGAGTTAACTAAGGGAATCAAGGCTAATGCACCACTCTGGTGATGATACCAAGGCAAGGTATAATTAGCATGGTGATGATCCCAATGCAACATCTAAACTCAACTCAACTAGTCAAACTGAAGTGTCAACTAAAAGATAATATTCTCCAGGTGGAATATTCTCCCTTAAAATATAGGAGAATGGATAATGACTAATTATGACTAATAAACAAGGAATAACCTTAGGAAAAAGAAATCCTATTTGTGTGTGAAGTAACTACGACACCCCCCCTGAACATCACTATGGTGAAAATAAAGATTGGGTCCCGGCAATGAGACCATGTTAGGTACCCAAGTACAAAAGATACACTGAAAATAAAGTGAGGAAAGAGGGAAAAACTCATGGGAAACCCCCCCTCTCAAGGTACAATGTATGTAAAATGAAGAACTACAATTGATAGGCAACTGTGTCCTTCACTCCAAGACGACCTCGTAGAGAATGGAATTTCTTCTCAGTGAAGGTCTTGGTGAAAATGTATGTCGTTTGTTATGCTGAAGGATAGAATTGTAAGTCGATGATCCCCTTGTGTACTAAGTCCCGAATGTAGTGCATTTGGATATCGATGTGCTTCATCTGTTGCCTCTGAACTGGATCTCTACAGAACTTCATAGTGCTCTGGTTGTCACACTAGATGACGATCGACCAATGAAACTAAATGCCCAAATCAGTGAGAAAATGTTATAGCCACATAGCCTGAATGGTTATGTTAACTACCCCTCTATACTCTACCTCGGTTGAACATAGAGAAATGACAACTTTCTTCTTGCTCGACCAACAAATAGGCCTGGATCCAATACTGAGTGAGTAACCAGATGTGGACTTGCGATTAATGTTATCGCCATCCCAGTTAGAATCAGTAAAATCGATGAGATCTAATGTAGAGTCTGTTGCATAATGAATCCCAAAGGTGATGGTGCCCTGTACGTATCGAAGGATGGAATTTGCAACTTTCCAATGTAGCTCATGAGGCTCCTGTATGAACCTGGAAACTGTGCCAACTGCATATGAGAGGTCTGGTCTGGAGTGTGTGAGATACAACAAGCTCCCCACTAGCTGTCTATACAGTGTGTTATTAACCAGTGGAGTCTCCCCACCATCCTCAAGATTGACTCCTGATAGGAAAGGAGTAGTGTTAAGAACCAAACATCGATATAGCATAGAAAAACCTCAGGAAAAGTACTCAACACCTTGAAAAAGAGATAATTTCAGATAATAAGCCTCTTTGAGGGGGAAACCTCCTTTTACCCCACTTAAATTTTCAAGTACAAGATGATTCAAAATGAAAATGTCTCCTTGGTATATATAGGAGATTAGGAGGTATAATTACAACTAATGGCTTAAAGCTGACATAAATAAAATAACATTATAATATAATATGCCCCAATTAAGGGGTTGATCCAGGTGGATATCGGTGGCCACCCACCTTTTCCGACTGGCTCAAAACAGTTTTCTGGCAATTTTGGCAATTTACTATTTTTAGCAGGTTTTAACTTCCGGGGCCATTTTGAGGGCCTAAATGAAGGTTTTTTGAGATATAGGTTCTCAATAATAACTAAAGGCATAATTGATCCCCCAAAATGAATCTCCTCGATGATACCTTTCCAATGAGCTATCACACACCTAAAATGGAGATCGTATGCAAAAGTTACGACCCCGGGAAGTTGATGTACTAACTTACCCAAACGGGGCCCACATGACTTTTGGTGCTTCATCTCCTAGGGTTAGGTTTTTGGATGTCTATGACTTTTGGCATTCTTGTCTATTGTAAAAAGGCCTCTAGAGCCTCATTGTAATCATCTTCTCACGGATGCGAGTAGCAGCCACATCTCTTCTCAGAGATAAGCTATCAGCGCCCTAGCTAGTTTATTTCCATTCTGTCTGTAAGCATATTTCGGTCATTTGTTATTAATGAAGTGAAGTCTTATTTCCGCTGCATCTCTGTGTTTATGTGTATTTCTGTATTTCATTGTGTTCCTACATAAATCTGGATCAGTGGTATCAGAGCGCTCTGCTCATTCTCGATCCTTCTTTGCATGTCCCCAACGAGATCAGGGTATAAGGAGTTGGGGCTCGATCTAGTTGAACGTTTGCGAGATCAGCCTCGCAAACCCCGACGAACGCCCATGGGGGAAGAAAAGAAATATGAGGGAGCAGGATATCCTATCAAAATGTTGCTCGAGGGGGCCCTCAAGAAACAAAGGAACCTGATGATGGACAACTTTGCCCAGATTCTTCAACGGATCCCGACTGGCGGTGCATCGACATCCAAAAGCCACTCTGGAGGTGCCACTCCTTTTAAGGTACAAGTAGACTTTGACATTCCCATATTTGATGGAAAAATAGATGCAGATGTCGTAGATAGATGGTTGAATCTATTAGAAGGATATTTCTCGGTTCATGAGTTTTTCGATCGAGAAAATATTATTTTCGCACTCCTCAAAGCTGCCCCCCATGTCAAGGACTGGTGGGAAACCTACTCGGAGCAAGAGGGAAAGGGAGAAACCTCTTTGTTCTCAGCCGCACCCACTTGGAATTCTTTTTGAGACGCCATCAAGGAACAATATTATCCCGTGGGGAGATATGAGGACAAATACATACAATGGACTACATTGCGGCAGCAAAGGGACCAAGATGTGCATGAGATTACAAATTTGTTTCATACCCTATGCACAAAGTTGGGTATCAAAGATTCAGAGAAACATTTGGTGTTATAGTACTATAGTTGTCTACATAGATACATTTAGTAGGAAATGGAGTTCCTCGACATCTCCTCACTTGGTGTGGCATATCGATATGCTACCAAGATTGAGCAGAAGTTCAAACAGAAGAAGTGAGACTTTGGGTCTGCAAATCAAAAGCCCGGGAAAGGTACTCCCAAACTGAAAAACAAAAGACCAAGCCAAGGCGGGGTAGCCCAGGACAACCTTCCGAAGCCACAAGCAAAGAACAACACCACGAAGCCAAAAAAGGACATGAGGAAGTGGTGTGAGTTCCATAAGAGCTCCACCCACAACACAAGTGAGTGTCGGGCCAAGCAGTCACTGGTAGCTGAGTTGAAGGCTTCTGAATCGGATGCATGCTCCAACTCTGAATTAGAACCTGACAAGGGGAATGACAAGGGGAAGCAGATTATCGATGCGGAGCCCAATGCCATTGTTTCCACCACAAAGATCCAGAAGGAGGAACCAGAAGATCCAAAGGAGGTAGAGCGTCTCTTCCATTCCAAGATGTGGATAAAGGGTTCCTCGTTGCAGTTCATTGTTGACAGTGGGAGCCAGAAGAACCTCATCTTAGTGGAGTTCATGAAGCAGTTGGGTTTGCCGACCACAGCACACCCACAACCATAAACCATCAGGTGGTTGCACCAAGGACGGGACCTCCGCGTCAGTCGACAATGTCGCCTTCCCTACAACATCAAGCCCTTCACGGATGAGGTATTATGTGACATTTCTCCTCTTGATGTTTCTGATGTATTATTAGGCCAACCATACTTGTGGAAGTGACATGCTGTGTATGAGTCTAGGCCTCGTGCTGTTATTATCACTTTGGGCAATAAGTTGTACAGTATACCGAAGATAGCACTACCTACCACCATCTCTTTGGTTACTGCAAAACAATGCAGTAAGCTCATTTCCCAAACCAAGAAATTTGTTTTCCTGATGATCCGCCCTCAGGGAAAGCGGAAGACTGTGGCCATGACCTCCATACAAGGCCCCACTGCATGAAAACAACAGATGGATAAGGTCGTGGAGGAGTACGAGGACATCTTCACCTCCCCCGCAGGGG
>ML786919.1:445788-462702 GCA_009831015.1 Picea engelmannii | reverse complement strand
ATGATTCAAAATGAAAATGTCTCCTTGGTATATATAGGAGACTAGGAGGTATAATTACAACTAATGGCTTAAAGATGACATAAATAAAATAACATTACTAATATAATATGCCCCAATTAAGGGGTAATGAGCCAATATTAGGGATTAACAAGTAGGATTAGGCTTGCAGTCTGTCATGTGAAATCTCTCTAGTAGATCTCATGCATACTTGGCTTGAGACACTTTGATGCCTAATGCATCCTGACTGATCTCAAGTCCAAGGAAGAAGTGTAGAGGACCCATGTCCGTCATCAAAAACCTGTCATGAAGAATCCTCTTGACTGCAGAAATCACTGAAGTCAAGCAACCGATGATCAGCAAATCATTGACGTACAAAACTAAAAGTAGAAGTGAATCATCCGTTCTGAGAATGTATACATTCGGGTCTGATTCACAATGTGAAATGTTATGTGACAACAGGTAGGATTCCATCTTGGCATACCATGCCCTCGGAGCCTATTTGAGGCCATAAAGTGACTTCTACAGTCAACAGACCAAATATGAGTCCCGCATAAATCCCTGGGGCTGCTCCATGTAGATCTCCTCAGAGAGATCACCGTGAAGAAATGCATTCTTCATTTCCATCTGATGGACTTCCCATCCCTTGGCTATCGCAATGGAAAGTTCCAATCGTATGGAATCCATCTTCGCTACTGGAGTGAAGGTCTCATCATAGTCAATACCATGAACCTACTAAAAGACTTTGGCGGCAAGCCTGGATTTGTATCTGCTGATCTATCCATATGCTATGCTCTTGGTCCTATAGACCCATCTTCATATGACAAGTTTCTTCCCAGACGGAATGGGAACTAGATCCCAAGTTTGGTTCTCGAGGAGGGAGTTGTACTTCTCCTACATGGCAGATTCCCAAAAGGGATTTCCTGTAGCCTAACCATAAGACTGTGGATCTGAAGACTGAACCAAGAAAATATGCCTCGAAGGAAATGGTTCAGAGGCAGTGAATGCAACAGGAGGATCCTCAAAATCAAATTGCATCCTCCTAGTATCGGTTGGATCACCAACAAGATCCCCTACATCTTGAAGAGTAGCTTGTTCTCACTTGGGCCTTTTCTTTGGCTTTGCAACTGCATCTAGATGCTCTGACTATGCATCTAACTGTACTGACTCTGAATATGAATCTGAATCATTTGAGTCCTTTGAATCAGAACTCACATCTAAAGAAGAGTCGGCATGTGCATTCTCATCATCTCAGATAGGTGGAGGAATGAAGGTGTCTGGATGCGATTGTTGAGGTACATGTGAGACACTTTCCTCAAATTGGACACTACACTCAATGATGAGCCGGTCTGAGGAAATATCAATAAGTTGATATCCCTTCACACTGTCGGGGTATCCAACAAAAATGTACTTAGTTCTCTGTGGATCAAGTGTTTTCCTCTTTTCAGAGGGAATCCTGGCCCATGAACGTGAACCAAAAATGCGAAAGTGGGTCACTTTCGGTTTGAGGCCGCTCCAAGCCTCGTAGGGGGTCTTATCCTTGATAGATGTATGGAGAGATATGTTTTGGATGTATGTTTCACAGTTAAGTGCTTCAGCCCATAGTCTCTGTGGTAGTTAATTTGCATGCAACATGCAATATGCCATCTCCTTTAGAGATCTGTTTCTCCACTCAACAACTATGTTTTGTTGCGGATTGTAGGGAACTGTATGCTGCAACTGAATCCCTGCCTCATGGAAAATATTATGGATCTCATGATTTACATACTCTCCTCCATTATTAGTTTGAATCACTTTGATCTTCTTTCTGAAATGTGTCTCAACCAGGGCTTTGAAATCTTTGAGGTGTTGAAAGACTTCTGATTTTTGCCTGAGAAAGTAGATCCAAGTAAAACGTGAGAAATTGTCAACAAAAATGAGAAAAAAACTCACTTTGTTGATAAATGGATGTGGAAAAGGACCCATGAGGTCACTATGGATCATATCCAAAGGTGTGGAAGCTCGCTGAGACTTTCCTTTGTCGAATTTCTCTTGAGGGTGTTTCCCGAGAACACATCCCTCACACACTCCCTTGGAGAAATGGATGTCTGGTAGACCATCAAATAATTTGTGCTTTCTAAGTTGTTGCATGTATCTGAAATTCAAATGTCCAAACCTCTCGTGCCATATCCTACTACTTTCATCAGCATGAGTAAGCAGTAAAGCAAAATCAGGTTCAATGAATTCAGAAAAATTATACAATCTAGACTATTGATTTACCTCATGAGTAGCAACCCTGGAGTTAGTTTGCATGTCGTAGATGTCCACAGAATTTTGTGTGAAGATGAATTTATTTCCAGTGCCAGAATTTTTCATCTGATACATGGAGAGAAGATTGACAGAAAGCTTGGGAACATGCAGCACATTCTCGAAGCTTCCGTTGGTAAGTTCAATCCTTCCTTTGCTGATGACTTCGATAGAAGAGTTGTCCCCCATCATAATAGGAGGACCTTTGCATGCATCTAAAGAATAATATACTTATTTTGAGTCATCCATGTGATTTGATTCTCCTGAATCAATGAGCCAAGCATCGGGAGAGGAGTTGATGGAAATCAAGGCATGGCTAGAATTGCCTTTCTTGCAATTCAGATCTTCTGGCTTCTTCTTCTTTGCACCCTCGGGGATGAGATCTCCAAGGTTGTTTTGCTGAAGTATCTGAGACATAAAATGTATTTTTTTTTCATGCATGCGAATTCCGAATGGAATCCTTTGTGACAGTATGTGCATTTCTCTCTTTTTCTTCCCTTTTCTCCTTTGGATCCAGAGACATCGATGAAGGGTTTTGTGTACCCTTCCTTCTTCGTATGTGCATGATATTTCCTCTTATATTTATATTTATATTTATGATATTTGTGTCTACCATCATGCACAGTGAGTGCATGCACCCTTGGGCCTTTGATTGCACCCATGTTGATGAGCTTGGTTTTCTCTTGTGTCAAGGATTCAATAAAGTCCTCAAAATAAGGCATCTTCTAGGTGGCTCCAGAGGTGAATCTGATAGTAGGGAATGTAGATACAAATATAGAAAATTTAGGACCAAGATTGGAGAGAATGATGAGAACCATTTGTTTCTGCTCTGTCGATTTATCAACCCCGCAAGCTTTGAGTTGCGATAGTAAATCCTTGAATTTTGTAAAGAAATATTGGATATTGTCGAATATTTTTGGATCCAATGTGAGCATCTCCACCTCCTGCATGTGTCTCCTCATCTTATTGTAGTTTCCAAATATCCCTTCAAATATTTTACAGGCTTCATTGGGAGTCTTACAAGAAGATATGTGAAAAAGGAGATCGGGAGAGATAAGACTGCAAATTGTTTTGAGTGCCTCATCCATGCGATTTAAGTACTTGGATTTTTCTATGGCTGATGTCGGTTCTGTATCTATATTCATGGTTAACCTATACAACCCTCTGGATTGAATATGTATGGTTATTTTCTCCTTCCATGCAAAATAGTTGTAAGGTGTAAGAATGAATTCTTTTTGGAATTCCATCTTTCCACTGTCTTCAATCTTTTGTACCTGCAAAACATTTTTGGTGTAGATTTTTCTTAGCAATCCGTCGGATCTAATACCATGTAAATGTGTTGAACCTGCACAAAATATATCTAGATAAAAAATAATACACACATTTGGAGAGAGAATTGGAGAAAGAATAAGGAGAGAAAGAATGGAAGAATTCTCATTAACCGTTGTGAATAATGAATAATTTACACATGATATACTCTGTATAACTCAATGAGTTCGAATTGAGGTGAACCAATGCACCATAGTGGTGGTATAGAGTGATATGGACACACACCAATAGTTATGGGAGTGAACTTCCACCTATTCTAGTCTCTAAGGAAGTTACGGGAGTGAACTACCACCTAGTTGAGTTAACTAGTGAACTAGACTTCAGTTAACTGACTGAACAGAGAGTAGTGAGGAGTTAAATAAGGGAATCAAGTATAATGCACCACTCTCATGATGATACCAAGGAAAGGTATAATTAGCATGGTGATGATCCCAATGTTGCATGGTGATGATCCCAATGCAACATCTAAACTCAACTCAACTCAACTAGTCAAACTGAAGTGTCAGCTGAAAGAGAATATTCTCCAGGTGGAATATTCTCCCCTAAAATACATGAGACTGGATAATGACTAATTATGACTAATAAACAAGGAATAACCTTAGGAAAAAGAAATCCTAGTTGTGTGTGAAGTAACTCCAACATGCTTGGATTAATTTCATATTTGGTTTATCAACTTGAAATCTCAAATTGATACTTTGCAAGCTAGTTGGACCTTCAGTCAAATACAAATATGAAACTTGGAATCATTAACATATCTACTAGAACATATGAAAAATAGGGTTTATAGTTTACATGATGAATTGATGAAGGAAGAAAGTGGGTGTGCCACTCAAATTTGAGTCTAGAAACCCTCCCATATCGTTAAGGCATGCCAATAGTCTATCATAACAAATTTCAGTGCATACAGAGACTGTTTGAAAAAAATTCAACGTTGGCCCCATTCACAATTTCCTATTGCTGGTGTCTAGTCCTCGTTCAATTTTTGTTCCTCGTTCCTTGTTCCTCGTTCCTCATTCCTCATTCCTCGTTACTCTATCCTCATTCCTTGACCATGGTGTAGTCCCAAAGATCCAATATTTTTGTACAAAGCATACTAATGGAATAAAATGTCCCATATAAAGACCAAATTAATATTCGCTATTGTTGGCACAGGGGAAGACCTAGGGTTCAACGCTACAACAACACACCAACAAAACCCTAACTACAGGCCCTTTCGGCAACACCTGCAAAGAAGATGAAGTCTCACCCGAGGTATAGGCAGCGGTGGTTGTAGGACTTAGGTGTCTGCAACCCTAGCTGGGACACAGATATGTGATTCTAACACTTAACAGAGCACTTAACAGTTAACATTCATCAATATCCAGTTCTTAGTTACAACGCAGTTAAAACCTAATAATAGAGCATTGTAGCATTCATTCAGATATGATGTATCTAAGCACTTATCACAGAGAAGTAGGTTAGATCTAGCAGATTTAAGAACTAAGCAATTTCACATAAGTCATATCTAACATCCATATCCATCATTAGCACACAACATAAATAGATCTATCTATCTATATCAAAGAACTAAATAAGTAAAGACATAAACACATCAACACATTGCACAAACCATAACAACACAACATGTACGTGGTTCACCCCCACCCTGGGGCCACATCCACCAACTCTTCTTCTTTATTATCTTTGTCAAGCTTCTTACAAGCACATAGCATAAAAAATCTTACTCCGCAGAAGACAAGAGATCTACGTGCACTCCGCCAGATCCTCCTTCTTCGAGCTAGGGTAAAGCAACAAGCTTTCTTACTATTACTTTCACATAGCTCTGCATGTCTCAGACAATATGCATAGAGCTCTTACAATCCTTCAATCACATAGATATAGCACTTAGACATTCGTAACTTCTCTATATATGCTCACTACATCACCTTAGCATCTATTTATACTTTACAAAATAGGCCTAAACATGGGTAAACCCATGGGCCGACATCCCATACCCATTACATAATTTGAAATCCCAAAAAGGACCCAAAAAGGGGTCGAGATCTCGTGATCTTTGCTTCGTCTTGCGCTCCTCCTTCGATAGGTTGTCGAAGTCCCAAAATAGGTCAAACATGAACAAGGATCTCCCAAAACTTGTTCAAGGGCCAACAGGCCCCCAACACTCACCTGTGACTCATCCCGAGTCACTCTGATTTGGGTAGTTTTTCTTCAAAATCATTGAGCTTGGCTCGAGATGCTTTGACTTGTTGCTATGCCATGGCCTCTTGTTCAGTGAAATCTTGGATGACTGCATCGTTCATAGGTCCCTCTAGGCGATGTTCAACTGCAGTGACAACCTGCTCAAGTTCTGCACCTCGTCCTTCAACCTCTGTGAACAATTGGTAGGCATTATCTTGTACATGTTGGAGCCTTTGAGTTACTTCCATAACTCTTCTCTAGATAGTGTGGATCTACTGTTGGCCAGTGTGTTTCTCTTGGGAGAAATTCATTCTTTCCATAGTTTATAGGGACTTCAGTTGCGCTTGTATCATTTTGGCTTGATACTTCGCCTCTTGGAGCTGAAACTCCAGTGCCTTTAGCTCTGGATTCTCAGTGAGTTTCTCGTAGGTCTGGGCACTATGATCAGTAAGTTGCTTACATTCCATAGCAAGGGATTTTATTCTCTCAATTGTGCTTCGAGCAGTTGCTTCTATTTGATCCCCTACATACTGTGGAGTCTCAGGCACTATGTGGAGCTCTAAGTCTGCTACACATTGCTGTAGTTGCTAGATAGCTTCTGCGAGCTATTCTACTTGCTGCCTAACTCGATCCTCTGCCTTTATTTCTATGACTTTCATAGAGAGAAGTGCTCTACTGATTGCTTCTTTCACTTTGAGTTGCTCCACGAGCAAATGTTCTTTACCTTGTTGTATATGTATTTTTTCTTCATTGAACTTTGCTTGGAGAGCAATATTTTCTTGTTCTACAGTGCTGCGTTGTTCTTCAATTACTCCTTGTACTTGCGCCAAAGCCTGGGTGGCTTGCTCTATTTCCTCATGTGTTCATCGAAGGTGAGCTTCGACTGTCTCATCTAGTCGGTGGATTTGGGCTGGCTCAACACCCAATTCTGGTTCTCCCAATGGCAAAGGCACAGTGGAGACTGCACGGCTAGATTGAAGAGCCTGTTCTACCCCTTGGAGTTCAACTTCAATCCTGTCACAAATTTCTTCTTGCTTCACTCCTTGTTTCTCTATTATCTCCAGTGAAGCATCATTTAGAGCTGCCATGATGAAATCAAAGTCATTGGAGGTGAAGACAGTCTGCATCTTGGTCATGGTGGCTTTTGATTTCTTCTGGGAAGAAGGTTTTGATGGGGGAAACCTTCCTCTTCTTCAAGGGGTCAACCTTGTCTCTGGGTGATGTTACTTCACTTTGTCTATGTTCAACTTCTAATTCATCACCACCCCCTCGATCAGGTGACATGGACGCGGTCTTCACTGAGGTGCTTCTTAAGTTTTGGACCTCCTCAGTCTTCTTCTACTTGCTGGTTCCGGGTGTATTATGTTCTTTATGAGTGTCCTTTGGGAAGTCAATATCAGATATCTCTACCAGGTTGGTGGGGTTAAGGAGGTAAGTGGACCGTTCCTTAGTGATCTCTTTAAGGTCTTCTTATGTAAGCTTATAATATGACTGGAGCTACTCTTTATGTTCAACTTCTCACGCTGTAATGTAGATAAAGTGTCGATCTGTGTTGAACTTCATTAGTGGTTGGAACCTTTGTAAAGTGTTTGGAGTCATGCGAGTATCGTCTTCAATGGCTCTCTTTAGTTGGAGGTAGTATGTATGAAACACAACATTCAACTACCACTATTTGTTCATATCATTTGAATACCACAGGGTAGTGAACTTTGTGGCAAGTGGTTCAAACGAATCTATGTCGGGGAAGGTCGCTCCTTTCAGCATCTACTAGGAAACAAATGCAACTAGGACTAGGAGCCAGCTAAAATGAAATTCATAACCCTGATCCCATGCTTCTTGAAAATATAGTTCCAACATATTAACTAGGTACTTCACCCATTTCATTTGTAGGCCTTCCACACACTTCCCTGTGAGTTCAACGACAAAGCCAATGACCTACATAGGTCGGTTCTTCCTTACTAAATTTCCATCTATCAGTTGAAATGATAGGAGCACTGCGCCACTTTGGATGGAAGCTACCTTGTAGCCTCTTGTTCCCTTCTCAACGTTTCCATATGTATCCTTGAGATTCTGTGCGAGTGCGTGATCTGTGGCTTTTCTTGGATAAAAGTCCTGCAGGTCGGGTCCTTGCATACTCAGTCTTGTGATCCTATGGATCATCGTTGGGTCAACTGTAATACAATGGTTTAGCCATAGGTAGTTTCCATGGTAACATGACAGTAATAGCTTGAAACATGCATTGACTTCCTGGGGTCTACCAAAGTGCAGGAGCTTCATGACATTCAACAGGGTGGACTGGGCAAGGTTCATCGTCCATGACTGGGGGATTATCTTTGAATTCTTCCCATTAGTTTTGGTTAGGTACTTGTATGGGGCGAGCATACCATGGATATTGTGATCTCTAAGGTTGAAGTCACTAAAATTCAACGCTGAGATCTTGTCCTGTTGCGCTCGAACGATGTGTATCCCCTTCGAGAGGTATGCAGTAACTATGGTGTACTCAAAATATCTTGGTACACTATCCCGATTCACCACACCATCCATAGGAAGGATGTAATCAGGAAATATGGTTGGAATCAGTTTTTCATTTACGAGGTCATCTTTATGCTTGGTTCTCTTTTCCGCTGATGGTCGGGATGGTCTGGCTCTACGAGAAGTCGATGGATATGCTTGCAATATTCTCGTCGATGAAGCTTGTACACCTACATACATCGACATGAAACTTTCAGTCATGAGGTCGATCAAAACTTCTTCAGCTTCCTCTGCAACAGTGAACTCATCTGACATACACGCTCGAGGTGGGAAATTTTGGGTCGAAGAGTAACTTAAACACTGCAATAGGATAGAGGGAAATAGTGTAATGATCAATGTGTAAAATCAACGAGTCTCCGAGCTCAGATTCATGGTTAGAAAAATTGTTCTCGGTGCATGGCGCGACGGGATAAATAGATAACTTGGAAATGGATTGCTTGCAACGGTCGAGAAGCCTTCATTAAATATGTTCTATCTGTTATGGTGCGGTCCAATGGTCTGGTGGTGAACCATAAATGCCTTTCTACCCATTCGGGGGGTTAGCAAGACGGTTATATTGGTCCCAAAGGCTATATTTCTTTGCCCTGGTGAAGTTCCATGTGATGTTGTTTTGTTATCCTGGCGAAGCTCCAATTTTGCAAATTTTCCTTCTGCGAAGTTCCCTCTAGAACCTTCTGTAACTTGTCGATCTTAGCTCTCTTCTTACTTATTTTTATGGATTTCTTCCCAGTGAGCCTTGTCTCGGTATGCCTTTTTCCATTTTGATTCTTATCTTCTTTTCACACAGTTTCTTCGCGTTGTTGAGATTCTTTCCCAAGATTCAAGGGTAATACTTCTTCTTTATCTGGAGCAGGTACTTCAATCTTCTATGAGTCATCTAGTTTTCTTGCAACTTTGATATTCGGGTCTTTGGTGTTAAATATCTTTGATCTGTTCTTTTGTTCTTAAATTAAGTGTGTGATCCTTCTAGTCATGAAACCTTTTAACTCTTGCTTCTTCTGCACTAAAAATTCTTCTTCTTCTTGCCTTTTGGCCCAATTTCTTTCAATCCAAGGTTTTCCTAGTACCATGGTAAATGGGGCGCTATTCTCAATAAATTTAATAATCTCAAAATCTTCCTCTATCGAAGTTCCATTGACAATTATAGATATCTGGGTGAGCTTTCCACATGGGTTTATCATCTTTCCTCTAAATAGACCTATTCCTCCCAATGAAGGAGTCATAGCAGGCTTCCCTAAAAGTTCCCAAGTTCTTTCTATCATGATATTCACCTGTGTTTCCTCATCTAGAACACAGTCAATGTCGAAGTCTCCTATTCTTGATTCGAGGCATTCTTTTTCTTTGAAGACCTCTGATAAACTAATGTGTTGGTGATCATTAAGGGTTTCTTTCATCTGTAGAAATACTTTCTCTAATTCTTTTTGGGGTTCTGCCATAATCTTAGTTTTTGGATCTGCCTTAAGGTTTTATCGTCTCATGTTCATTTCTTCAATCTTAGCAATCATTCTAGGGAAATCCAATACTTCGTGGTTCGTAGCTTTGCAACAAAGACAACTAGATCCTCTCCCAGGGCATTCCTTAGCAATATGTCTCGGTTTTCTGCAACTGTAACATAGGGTTAATCCTCTCTTTCTTTTAAATGATTCCCAGCTCTTTCTATACTGTGCTAGAGTCATAGTAGCTAGCCTACAAACATTTTTTTCTAGGATCCTGCATCCACTGGTTAGTCCTAACATTCTTTCTATGTATAGGTATAACATATCTTCCATTATTCTTATCAGATCTACTCATATCAAACCTTCTTTCATCTATTAGTGCCCTAGTTTTCAAGCTAGGATAGAATCTATCAAACATACCTGGATCCATACTTTTGAAACAAAAATTTCCATGTATCTTACTTCTACAGAGCATAAAGCATTAAGATCTATAAATTTTCACTATTATTTACCTTTATCAGAGCATAGAACTTGCAGATCTTACCTCTTTTAATAAAAAATTCTCACTTTTACCTTTCTCAGAGCACAAATATTTCAGATCTTACCTCTTTTCTTCAGATGGATTCTTTTATTTAGCACATAGCTTCACAGGTCAAGTAGAATGTTGTGCAATAGGGAAATAGATCTACGTACAGAGCTTTCACAGTTTTAGGACAGATCTTTGCACAACTCTTATTCTTCCCTAGTTCCCAGCAATCATAGTTTCAGGTCTAATACTGCGCACTTCAGTAGCTGATCTATGCACATAGCTTATCTTTTTCTTCAATTCCCAACAATCACAATTTTAGGTCCTGGAAAGGGAACCCTTTGTTGGCACAGGGACAGACCCTGGATTTAACACTACAACAATGCACCAACAAAACCCCAACTACCGGACCTTTCGAAAACACCTACGAAGTAGATGAAGTCTCACCCAAGGTAGAGGAAGGGGTGGCTGCAGAACTTAGGTGTCTGCAACCTTAGCTGGGACACAGATCTGTGATTCTAACACTTAACAGAGCACTCAGTAGTTAACATTCATCAATATCTAGTTCTTAGTTACAATGAAGTTAAACCCTAATAACAAAACATCACAAAATTCATTCAGATCTGATGTATCTAAGCACTTATCACAGAGAAGTAGGTTAGATCTAACATATTTAAGGATTAAGAAAGTTCACATAAGTTAGATCTAACATCCATATACATCATTAGCACACAGCATAAACATATCTATCTATCTATATCAAAGCACTAAGCAATTAAATACATAAACACATCAACACATTGCACAAAGCATAGAAACAAAGCATGTACGTGGTTCACCCCCACCCTAGGGATACGTCCACCAACTCTTCTTCTTTATTATCTTTGTCAAGCTTCTTACAGGAACATAGCATCAAAAATCCCACTCCACAGAAGACAGGAGATCTGCGCACACTCCACCAGATCCTCCTTCTTCAAGCTAGGGTAAAGCATCAAGCCTTCTTACAATTACTTGCACGTAGCTCTGCAAGTCTCACACAGTATGCATAGAGCTCTTACAATCCTTCAATCACATAGATCTATCACTTATCCATTTGTAACTTCTCTATATATGCTCACTACATTGCCTTATCATATATTTATACTTTACAAAATAGGCCTAAACATGGGTAAACCCATGGGTCGACATCCCATACCCATTGCAGAATCCCAAATCCCAAAAAGAACCCAAAAAGGGGCCAAGATCCCGCGATCTCTGCTTCATCTTTCACTCCTCCTTCGACATGCTGTCAAAGTCCCAAAATAGGTCAAACTTGACCAAGGATCTCCCAAAACTTGGTCAAGGGCCAACAACTACATAAGTATTTTGTCTTTTTTCAACGACTATGTAACCATGGGTGACATAACCTTAAGTTCTTTCCTTAACCATGGGTGACATAACACTATCATTCAATATTAAAATTGTTACATTTTATTGTAAGGCATCATGTGTACTGAGGGCTTGAGCCACCATATCCACAAAGGAAACATACCAAGAATATTTATCTTATGAACAAGATACGGTACTATCCATTTTGAGGTTTGTCATAGAGATTGTTCTTATAGAATATAGTACATTGCACCATTATATAATCCCTACACTCCTTGCAAACCATGTAACACCATTCAAATTAGACACAATATTCTTGTGATGAATTAGCTATACTATAGATGAACTTTTTTTGTCGATAGTATAGAAAATTCATCGCAAGATTATTTACATTCGTCTCTCTTACGACGATATCAAATGATGCTTGGATTCATTTCATATTTGGTTTATCAAATTGAAATCTCAAATTGATACTTTGCAAGCTAGTTGGACCTTCAATCAAATACAAATATGAAACTTGGAATCATTAACATATCTACTAGAACATATGAAAAATAGGGTTTATGGTTTCCATGATGAATTGATGATGGAAGAAAGTGGGTGTGTCACTCAAATTTGAGTCTCAAAACCCTCCCATATCGTTAAGGCATTTCAATAGTTTATCCATGAAAAATTTCAGTTCATACCGAAAGTGTGTGAAAAAATTTCAACGTTGGCCCCATTTGCAGGTCCCTATTGCTGGTGTCTAGTCCTCATACAATTTTCATTCCTCGTTCCTTGTTCCTCATTCCTCATTCTATGTTCCTCATTCCTCTTTCCTTGTTCCTCGTTCCTCGTTCCTCATTCCTCGTTCCTCATTCCTCGTTCCTTGACCATGGTGTAGTCCCCAAGATCCATTATTTTTGTACAAAACATACTAATGGCATAAAATGTCCCACACAAAGACCAAATTAATATCCGCTACATAGGTCTTTTGTTCAACCACTATGTAATGAATATCAATTATAAGAAGATTCAAATTCCTCGTTCCTCGTTCCTCATTCCTCATTCCTTGACCATGGTGTAGTCCCCAATATCCATTATTTTTGTACAAAACATACTAATGGCATAAAATGTCCCACACAAAGACCAAATTAATATCCGCTACATAAGTCTTTTGTCTTTTTTCAACCACTATGTAATGAATATCAATTCTAAGAAGATTCAAATAGGACCTAAGAACCTTAAGTTATTTCCTTAACCATGGGTGACATAACACTATCATTCAATAGTAAAATTGTTACAATTCA
This sequence comes from Picea engelmannii, assembly GCA_009831015.1. NCBI lineage: Eukaryota > Viridiplantae > Streptophyta > Pinopsida > Pinales > Pinaceae > Picea > Picea engelmannii. Next base: position 449,761 of record ML786919.1, on the reverse strand, counting down.
TTGTAAGGCATCATGTGTACTAAGGGCTTGAGCCACCATATCCACAAAGGAAACATACCAAGATATTTGTCTTATGAACAATATATGGTACTATCCATTTTGAGGTTTGGCATAGAGATTGTTCTTATAGACCCTACTACATTGCACCATAATATAATCCCTACACTCCTTGCAAACCATGTAACACCATTCAAATTAGACACAATATTCTTGTGACGAATTAGCTATACTATTGATGAACTTTTTTCGTCGATATTATAGCAAATTCGTCGCAATATTATTTGCATTTATCTCTCTTGCGACGATATCAAATGATGCTTGGATTCATTTCATATTTGGTTTATCAACTTGAAATCTCAAATTGATACTTTGCAAGCTAGTTGGAACTTCAGTCAAATACAAATATGAAACTTGGAATCATTAACATATCTACTAGAACATATGAAAAATATCCACTACATAATTCTTTTGTCTTTTTTTCAACGACTATGTAACAAATCTCACTTCTAAGTAGATTCAAATAGGTAACAATATTGATGAAATATTATACGATCATGATGGTATAAAAATGAAATATCTTCTCTTGGTTTCAAGAATAATTTATCCTCTATTGAACAAGGCGAACCATGCAAAGGTGGAATCTCACATGGCCCCTCCCCTCCCCCTCACATCACTCTCAGTTGATCCCCAAAACCCAATCTATAAAATAGAAAATAATCGAAAGCAACATCCTATTAAGATTCATGCATAGAAACTACAAAAACAAAAATTAATGAAGGTACATGAAATTATGTGTTTCTAAATGATATTGTTAGTCTACCACATACTTAACTTGTATATTGGCAACTATTTTCAAGTTTCAAATAATAATTAAACAACATGTAACCTAGGATATGAAAACGTCACATAAAAATTAAAAACATATAATTAACCTATGACATTAAAAGTAAATTATTTTAAGAGAACAATTCATACAAATTAAAATATTATATAGTCACGTACCTAATCCAACCTCAACATCTGTGTAATCATCCTTATTCTCTATCTTGATCTTCTTCATCAAACTCAACATCTGTATCATCATCCGGTTATGAAACGATGTTCAAATGATTGATGATATCATCATCGTCATCAATGTCATTTTCGAGCATATTTTCATCGACATCATCATCAAGAATTGCAATATTGTCTCCTACGCCTGGATCATGATATTATTCATCTTCTTCATATGTCAACCCTCCATGATATTATGGTTCTGCCTGATCTATTGAATCATCTTATTGATCTTCAATATCATCTTCTTCCTGTAAATGAGTATACTTAATTGTCCTTCCTCTTGGATCATATCTAACAACAAATGACCAATCCCTTTCTCCTGGAACATTTGAGTAAAAGACCTATTCACATTGGCTTGGAAAAACATAGCGATCATGTCCTCTTTCAAACACTGTTGTTTTAATCATTGGAAATCTGTTGGCATGTTGAATAACAATTTTTTCCTCATCACATTCATGCATTCATAACCTATACCATTTGACATCGAACAAAACTTATTTGAAGGAATTAAAGTCACACTCAAGTATATCGTTTAAATACCCATAGTATCTATTTTCATATTCTCAGGGATGTCTGTCACTCATAGAGGAAACATTAGTAACTTGGAATACTACAGTTATCCCACTATCAAAAGTTTTCCTGGTTTCATCCAATTGTTTGATGTGAAATTTACAACCATTACACCACATAGCCTTGTGGTGTTTCAACTGCAATATGTCAGATATGTAAAAGATGCATTGTCAATTAATAAATTAACATATATTTATATAAGTTTGAAAGTATCTGAAAAATACAGTACACATGTAGTCACATTAATATAATATAAAATAACTGAATAAAATGGGTGAATTTTCTTACTTGTCCATCTTTCAAACCATATGATAGATCAATTTCCCTCTACATAAAATTGGCATCTCCATTACGATGAGATTCTCTAACCAATTCAGACAGTTGTTTCCATGATAACCTACCTCCATTATTTTGTTTACATCTTTCAATCCATACATTCATCCAGTCAAGATTAGTTGCAATCTATAAATGCAGTGCATCCCAATCTTGAGCAACTGATCAATATAAAAAAAAAACATCAATATTAAATATTAGTTATAACGTACAATATGCAAGTAATTATAAATATTTATAATTTATGAAATAAATTATATTAATATATTAATGAGTATGATCATATACATAAAAAATGAAACTTTATATGTATTATTAATATAAATTTTCACAATTATTAATATATTACCTCTGATTTTTTTCATTCTACCTTTCCCCAACAGATGCTCCTGATCTTCAATATTTTTGATGGAGTTCACATCCCAAATGTGATCCACTACATGCATAGTTGGCGTTGCTAATTTAGGAAGATACGGACTAATATACACCATGGATTGTTATACCATATATCCCTCCACCATAGAACCCTCAGGATGTGCTCTTTGTCGAACCAACGCCTTCAATGATTTCAAGTGCCTCTCCACCATCCACATTGACCTTGTGTGAACAGGTCCACAAATTTCAATCTCCTCAACTTGGTGTATGAGGTAGTGTTATTGTGCATTGAAAAATGTAGGAGGTATATACTTTTGCATTTCACACATTAGACGAGGAATTTCTCTCTTCCAATACTTTATATCATCTTCATGGATTTATTTCAATGACAACCATCTACATGAGATCATGACACAAGAAAATAGCATATTCCAACATAACATAACATAATATATTACATTACAAGTAAAACACGTGTCATTAAGTACAACAATAATTTGAAATAACATGTTGCATATAAATCAAAACTACGTCTTATCTCGTGTATTTTCCAAGATCAGATATAACTTGTTTGATGTTGTTGTGAAAGTCATCTAGGAGAGATAGCGACAGAACATATTGTAACAACAAAATGAATCATTATTTGTTTCGACCAAAGTAGATAAGAAAAAATAAAAAAAATAAAAGATCTATAAGGCCAATATATATAAATATGTATACCAAAATTATTACCTTAATGAAGGTATGCCAATCATGTGTTTTTACCCCCACCAAATTCACCTTTATTCGTTAAGATATTTTTTATGTTTGAAGCAAAACCCGTGGGAAATTTAATTCTTTGAATGACCTCTTTTACATCATTTCTTTGTTGCTCTGTTAATAACCATGGAATGTTATTTCGGTCTAGTACTCCATCTGATCTATTTGAATATCGGATCACAATTCGCATTGCATGATTGGCTTCCTGAATGTCAGTACAAATTTAGACAATTTGTTCTTTGTCCCTCCTACCATCTATGATTCTTTATAACGTTTCAATCACATTCTTCCTGATATGCATTGTATCAAACAAATGAACTATTTTTATCTCCTCATAGTAGGGCAACCTCATGAATTGAGTGGGATAAGATTTCATTCCTCATGAAAGCCCATTATTAATACCTTCATGATGATTGCGAGCTTCATGAAGCATAAAAGAAATCACAAAAATAATTATCAAATACGGTAAAATAAATTCAATGATTAAAATAAACATTCAAAACATTACATGATCTATGATACATTATGAAATTGAGTACCTTGATGATTTATATTATATTCCAACCTCCATAGGTGAGGTGTCATTCTTCGTGGTTTTAAACCAGTCTCTTCTTTCCCATTGAAAATATGTTTTTCACTAGTACGATACCTATGGTTCTTAGGAAGAAGGTTCCTATACTCATCAAACACCATCTTTCCTAAAAATTTTGAATGACGATACTTGATCTTAGGGCCATAAACTGGACATGAAAATTTACCCTTTGTTTGAAGACCTGCAACAAATGGATTAATGTCAATTATACGATGAGATTATTTAAAAATTAAACATGCACCATGATAACATTAAAATATTATATAGTATTAAAGAGAAATATTAGAA
>ML786919.1:400878-429697 GCA_009831015.1 Picea engelmannii | reverse complement strand
CGAAAACAAATCTTGGATCATTTGATTTGTCCCATCATCTTCTTCCATGGGATCATTAACTTGATTTGTCCCATCATATTCTTCCATGAGATCCTCATTTTCTTGGTCATGATGATGTTCCTCAGCTTGTACAAAATCATTTCTACTAATACTTGGTGCAATATTCTGTGGAAAGTTAGAGAGAAACTCTAACTTTATAATTACAAACAATCATGCAAAATTAGTGTATACCATAACAAACATTCAAACAATACACACACACACACACATATAATTGTATATAAAATTGACAAAATAAAAAAAGATAATGAATATATAGCTAATTACCATGGGATGATATTCATTTGATACGCCATCAATGTGCCCATATTTCCTACAATGTTTTGTAGTTGTTTCTATTAAAATTCTTACGGGACGTGTGAGACAACATTTTTTACAAGGGAAATAACATCTACCATCACCCTTTTCACCCGCTTTACTTTTTTCCCCACCTCTAACAACATTCTGCAACATTATTCCACACAAAAATACCCTTTTGGAACCGTCGTTGTTATAGCAATATTGTCACAACATCTTTAAATCATCAAATATTTATAGTCCAATTTTAGGTCACTATCGTCGCAATTGTGATGACCATGACCTAAAAATATTTCTTTTTTTTACCTATTTATTTTAGGTCATTTTTAACGGTCAATTTTTAAAGTTTGGTCAATCTTTTCTCTTGCAATGAACATTGAGTCAAAGTACATGCATCGATATAGTGACAAATATGGGGTGGATTTATAAAAATTGAACTTTTTCTCTTACATGTTGCGACGAAAGAGTACTTTCATCGCAAGTGGTCATCGCTAATTTTTCAATATGTAGTAGTGGTAGAATGTAAACCTTGAATTATTTCAATGCCTTGACCAAAGCATACACTTTCTTTTCCATGATGTCATATTTTAAAGGAGAATATCTTAATCTCTTACTGTAGTATGCTATGGGCTTCTCACAATTTTGGTCATCTTTCTAGAGTAATACACCTGCAATTGTGTGTTCTGAGGCGAAAGAGAATAGTATGAAATATTTCTCAAAATTTGGACTAGCCAATAAGGAGCCTTCATCAATGCCACCTTAAGGTATTCAAAATATTTTTTGGCCTCAGGAATCCACCTGATTTCATTTCCCTTCTTTAGCATGTTGGTGATATGTTTTATGATTTCGGCTAAATTAGGAATGAATCTCCTCAGGAAATTCACTTTGCCCAGGAAGGATTGTACTTCCTTTTTGCTTCTAGGTATGCCAATTTTCAATACCCCTTCAACTCTGCTAGGGTCTACCTTGATCCCTTCCTTTGAAATAATGTTCCCTAAGATCTTTCCTTCTTCCATGGAAAAATTTGATTTTTTCAGATTCAACGATATACCAAATTTCCCGAATTTTTCAAATGCCCTCTTGAGATGTTTGATGTGTTCTTCATCTGAGGAAGAATACAGAGTAATGTCATTGAGGTATATAACAATAAATTTGTCTTTTTCATCAGCAAAATCTATGTCCATATCTCTCTGAAATGTTTCCCCTACATTCATAATTCTGAATGGCATTTTGGCGTACATGAATGTTCCCCATGGCATGGTGAACGTTGTATTTTCTTGATCATCAGGATGTACCATGATCTAGTTGTATCCTGAGAAACCATATAACATTGACATCTTTTGAGAGCCCACCACCTTATGTAAAATATGATCCATTTTGGGAAATGGGTAGTTATCTTTAAGAGATACCTTATTTAGGTTATTGAATTTCACACACAATATTATCTCTCGACTCTTTCTTATAACTGGAACTAGATTTCCCACCCATTTGGAAAACCTTAGGGACACTATGATTTTTTCTTCAAATAGTTTCTTTACTTTTTTCTCTATCAATGGTAACAACATAGGGTTTATTCTTCTTAATATATGTTTGAATGTCTTGTGATCCTCCTTTATTATGATAACATGCTGAATTATACTAGTATCATAAACTTTCAACTCATCATAGCTCAAAGAAAAGACATTAGGAATTATTTCATTAATTTTACATACCTTTATTTGACTTCAGGACTGAGCTTTATGGATAGCTTAATGATATTTGGATCTTCAGGACTGAGCTTTATGGATAGCTTAATGATATTTGGATCTTCCGGAGTTCCAATATTACAGTCTTCCACATCTCCTTCATTCACTTTAATCTTTGGACTTCTAGCCACGTCATTATTATCAAAAAAAAATTCTAATGGTACCAGGCCTTTGGGGATGATATTTATTTTTAGTTGTACAATATCTCTTCCATCAATCTAATTTTCAAAATACCCTTCTTTTGTGAAAGCAGCTGCATCCACCTCATCATCGCAATATTCATCATCAATGTTTAAATTCTCAAACTCATTTTCCATTTTGAGGAAACTTTATATATGTTTGTCGTTCTCTAAGACTTGTAAGTGCTTCATATTGTCTGGTATTGTTGGCCTGTACTTGAATTCAACCTTGTAGCTTTTTTCAAGAAAAATAGGGACTTTGAACACTGTTGCTAAAGTAGATAAGGCATCAGAAACCTGATTTTGTTCTCTTAGAATCATTGAAAGATTGCATTCTGAAAATTTCTCAAGGAGGTCCAGTACCAGGTTTCTGTAAGCCCTTAGTCTAGGGTGTTTTTCCTGGTAGATTCCTTTGATCTGATTTATGATAAGCTCAGAGTCTCAAGTACAAAAATTATTTTGGCACCTAATTCTTATGAAACCTTCAACCCCAATATTAACACTTCATACTTGTCCATATTATCGGTGCATTCGAAAACAAGTTTGTAAGAGCATAATTTTGCATCTCCTTTGGGATGATTTATCCATACGCCAGCTCCATCTCTTTCTCTGCATGCAGCTCCGTCAAAATTCATTTTCCATATATGATCCTCTACATCACCTTGTTGTTCTGAAAGTTCCTCCATCTGATGTTCAAGCGCACCTTTGTCAGCCATAATGATTTATGTTTCTTCTTCTCCGGGGCACAGGTCATTGAAGAAAATGGAGGACCCCAACTCAGTACTCATTGAGTAGATAGGATGATTGGTAGGTTGTGATTTGTTTCTGACCATATATTTAATTAGAACCTGCCTATACAATCTTCGGTCTTGACCAAAGACAGGAATAGTGGCATATGACATGTCCATCTAGAGGGTTCCTTTTAGTTTTGCAGCCCATGACCTGGAAAACAACATACCAAATTTTGGAGGAATATCAACGACCACTACATCTATCACCATATTCTTTTCTGGGATTTTTTCCAGAGAAACCACCATGTCTTTGATCATGCCAAAGAATTTCACCTTTCTTGAATCAAAGGAGAATAGATCTTTATAAGGTCTTGTGACATCAAGACCTAATTGGTCCATGACCACTTTGGACATCAATTTGTGAGATGCTCCAGAGTCCAGCATAGAATTGTGTAGAGTCATGTCGTGGATTTTCAAGCTAACACAAAAAGGAGGGACTTATTCAATTTCACCACTTTCTTATACTCTTGGCCCAAATAGGATGGCTGGGTGATCATCTTGTATGTTCAGGGTATCAGATATTTGTCCCATTTTAATCATATTGATGATCTGATTTATGTACTCGCTATTCCTGATCAATTCATTAAATGGTATCGAAATATTTATCTTATCCATCTCACTTTCGAAATCAAAAGAGGATGGAGTTTTTTCTACATCTTTGGTGACCATTTCTTTTCTTGTCAATAGTTTCTTTTGAGGTTCTTATTTATGCTTCCCCTTTTCCACAACATCCTTTGCAACAGAATATTTCACAGTGGATTCCTTTCAACTGAATCTTTTGGGGGATGACTAGAAGAAGGTATGTTATTCTGAGCTTCTTTGGTGAGATTTCCCTTTGGAAGATTACACTTTGGAGGGTTTGGAGGTACTTTTTGATTTCAAAGGTTATATTTCCTTTGGAATTGCATGATGGAGTTTTTAAATCCAGTCTCATAATATTATCTTTCTACTGATACTGTTTCCTCTGCATCTTGCAAAAATATTTCACGCGCATCCATAAATTTGTTGTGTTATTCTTTGGTTAGAAATACCATTATTTCTTTGTCATCACAGTAGTTCATGTTGTCTTCAAAATACCCATCATAGTCTTCATTCACATAATTATTTTGAAAAGGAGGCCTTATTTGTTGTTCCCACTGATTTCCTTGGTTACCCTGGTTTGTTTGATTTCTCCGATTTACTTGATGTTCTTGATTCCCCTGGTTTCTCTGCTCTCTTTGTCTAATATGTGGAATGTCTAGTCTTCTCAGGTTTCTGGGTGGCCTATCAGCCTATTCTCTAGGGTTAGGCCTATTTCCCAGGGCCATTCTTTCCATCATCCTCTCCATGTTTCTCATCATTGCCTCAAACCTCTCTTATGATGTTTGTGATGTCGAAGTTTGTGCTTTATCCTGAGTTTTTTTCATGTCTCTGCCAGAATTAGACTTCATCTTTCCTAAAGACATTAGATTGACTTCAAATTCTATGGCATCTGTCATCATATCATCTAATGTGGCAGATATTTGTTCCCTTAATAATAAAAGAAAATCGCTTTCAAAAGAATCAACATATATGAGTTGAGTAGCCCTGGGAAGGGGTTTCACCTCTGTAGGAATCACATTATAGACCTTCATGAATTTGGTGGAAAAATCCTGCACTGTTTCGTCAAGTGATATTTTCATGTTATTATATTAGGTCAACAATTGAAGGGGATTTTTCTTATCTCCCCATTTTTCAAGGAAGTTGGTTTCAAAGGCATCAAAATCCGCGATACTAGCTGGTGGAAGGGCTCTAAACCACTTCCTCACTTCTCTAGCAAGACTCTGTGTAAACAAACTCATTTTTACATCTGCAAAGTCCACATCTTCCATGTCTATCAAATCATTGAAACAATCTAGGTTCTTCTGGGCTGATATGTTACCTTCAACATCATATAACTTGATCCTTAGGTTATAATATTGAGGTAAATCATGAAATTGAGAAGGCAATACGAGAGGAGAAAGTATGGATGCCATAGTTGTTGTGAGGGGTTAGAGTGGAGGTTGGTTTCAAGCAGGGGTCACTATAGGCCTGACAGATGTGGCTAGAATCAAATCTTGGAATTTCTTTTCATCAAGGACGGTCTCATATAAACAAGATTCAGATTTAGTTCTGAACAGGAAGTGTTCAAATTTCAGGTCAAACTCAAGGTCTTCGATACTATTCAATCCATCCTTGGGTAAAGACAAATAATGGTCTGGATGCAACACAAGGGTTAATGGATTTTCTTTTCTTTTATGTACAGGATTTTCAAGGTCAGACACAGGGATTGCAGCTTCTGGGTCCAGGTTGCTCCTGGTGTGAGTTCTCTTAGGAGCCATAATTTATATCTCAGATGGTGTGGTACAACTGGTATTTGAGTAACAGAGTCTCCAAAGTAAAAATAATCTCATCCAATAAGGTTCTTGATCCACTGTCACCCTCAGGGATCAGACTAAAGCTTTAAGTCATTTTTCCCAGGGAAAATTTTTCAATTTTTCTCCCGGCAATGACGCCAGAATGTTAGCACTTTGTAAATTTGTCTAGTTGAATAGACAAATGACAAAAGTAATTGTTTCAACCAGATTTAGAGCTAAGGAACTAGCCTGCTCAACTCAGAGAGGGCTCTCTCGTTTCACTTGATATTTCTATGGCAATCGATGGCTAGATTTGGTTTGTTTTGGGGGTTTTTAATAAATTTGTTGGCAAGGAAGGGGAGGAACACTTAGGGCTATGGAGTCAAAATTCTGAAAGTGAAAAAAAATAGCGCATCAGCTAATAAAACTCTCCAGAGGATAAAGGCTAAATGAGGTGATGAATATGATTTATTCTTAAATTTAAATAGAGTGTAGGAAGATAAAGAAAACAAATAACTACATCAGAGCATTACCGAAATGAATTTTGAATTAGTTAAGAAGACAATCACACAGTTTAAATTGCTTAAGCCAAGAGGATCACTAGATGAATTATGGTTGTTATAACCCTAAATTGCACCACACATGCTTACCTAGCATCAGGCCAACTCATATCCCTTCTTTGCCAAAACCCTGTTGAACAACTCTTTGAAAATCCTCTTGTGTCAAGGCCCACTTGCCCTAACCCATTACTACACACGTGTGCATGTTGGCTGACTCACTACAGCCTGTGTGTACCTAACAAAGAATGAAAAAAGGAAAGTTGTCGATGGAAAAAAAATCTATGGGTCAGTTAACTGAAACTCTTGACCATGCATGGTCAAGGGTTCGTCCAAAACCCTAGCTCCTTCTAGCCTATAAAAGAAGGGGTAGGGGTACCATTTGGAAGAGGAAAAAATATAGTGAAGAAACGTTGCCCATTTACGTAATCCATTGTCCCAACCCTTTATCCTTTCCTCATGCCAAAGGAGATTTAACACAAAGCAGTTGAAGGACAGAAGAGGAGGAGCCCAAGATCAGGTTCAAGGAGCGGTGGCCAGTCTTAGCTTTGTTGTAAGTTGATTCACTTTCAGTAATAAAATAATACTTTTCCCGTCCCAATGCATGAATTGTCTATGGTTTGATTAATTTATGTTTGATTTCTAACCCTTGAGTATAGAAGTATCATGCATGCATAGTTGTTATTTGTCTTGAGTGCAGGTCATCTGTGGAAGGAGCAGCACAAGCAAGTGATCAAAGCACAACGGAGGATCTACATCGAACGTCGGTAATAAGGTTGGTGGTCCTTTTCCATGCATTTACTGTGAAAGAGGGGTTTAAATCTTGGGTTGTAGGTAAAAAAGTAGTTTCTTTTCGGTCAAAATCTGCATGCAAGTCTGACCCTAGTTTGCTAGTTCGTAGGGTGTTTTTCCCAACAACAGAATTGGCGATCGTACTGGGGATAATACTCTTTAGGGTTTCTAGATTTATTCAAGTTTTTGGGTAGTTTAAAGATTAGGTTTTTTGTTTTTCTTTGCTTGTCTTTTTCTGTAAGGTCTGAGCTAGCAGGGAGCCTGGTTTTCCATACCAGTTTTCCCTGAATTTTGCTTGACGGTAGTTGTCGGGACACACAGAGGTACACGCGTCCTGTAGAAGGCATGCAAAGAGGTACACGCGGCCTGCAGAAGGCCTGCACGCGTGTACCCGTGCCCTATCCTCTTACAGCCCATGTGTGAATGCTAGCTGTAGAGATAGCAGTAGCGTGTAGGAGTTCAGAGAACTTTAGAGGAAAACCTCCTCTTCCCTGTTAGAATTATACATTCTCAGGGGGTTTTCTGGAATCCTGTCTAAGTCTTGCTGGTTCGCAGTCCTATCTCATATTGCTTTTTTCGCCTTATTATTCCTTGCATTATTTGTCTTTTCTATTAGAAAGAGCATCCAAGCCTTCAAGGGACCCTGGTAATCAATACCAGTGGCCTCTTCCTGGTCTGGACTGCCTGTTTTCATTTTTTTTCTTATAATTTAGACATACACGTGGCCTGTACAAGGTCATCCCGCGTGTACACGCTTCCTGTATCTGTTCAGCATGCATTTGCACGCGTGTCGTTTTAGTAGCAGTCGCATGCTTGACATGCTACTTTTTGTTTAGGGTGGGGCAACCATCCCCTCCTTTGATAAGAAGTATTCCTCTCAGGTGTTTGAGTCTATGTTTGAACAGTCAGTAGGTTAGGTCATCTTACCCTTAGCCTGCTTTTTTTCAGTTAATAGTTGACAGAAAATTAAAAAAAAAATAAAAAATTATGGTTTTTAGACAAGCGTGAGAGTCTTTGTTTTTTTTTATTTCCATTGTGTGATTCTTTACTTTGATACTTTGCGATCTATGCTTTAAGCCAGAATTTGTTTTCTTGGTTTTTGGCTTGTTGGTATTTTCTCGTTTTTCTTTACTAGCACTTAAATAAATAAAAAATCTCTTTTCATTTTCTTCTTTGGTTGAAGAGTGTGTTTCTACATCAGTAGCTAGGGAGAAGTCTTTTATTTTCATAAGTTTTTTACAGTGAACTTAGATCACAAGTAGCTCGTAGTCGAGCGAAATCACTTTGAGTTTGCTGTATAAAATCTTAGAAAAAAAAAAAAAAAACTTTCTTTGTGAAAAGTTGTTGAAATTTTGCATTTAGTAAAAGTCTTTTGTTTCCAACTTTTTTCATTCACTTTTTGTTTCATCTTTACACATCATCAGTTTCACCTTCATACCCCTTGACGTAAGAAAAATCCTTAAAAGCAACGCTAATCTTAAAATCTACTAGACTTTTATGTTTGTAGGGTTCACAAACTAGTTCAGGATTAGGGCCTTGAATTAGGTTGGAGAGAAAACTCTTCAAGGCCACTCAAAAACAAACATTAGAGTCTGAGGTAGGGAGTGTCTAAGTCCAGTTTCATGGAAGTTATTCGGGAACCCCCTCTAACACAGGGGATAAACACGAGGTCGTGTGCGGAAAGGTAGTGGAGATAACCCCTCCAAAGCCGAACCAATCGTAGTGGAGAACACATATCGAGGGCTTGTTTTGGGATTCCGTCGTTTGCATTTTCCACAGGGCTTCATGGGTCTCGAATTCGTTTGAGGTCCTCAGTTGTCTTCCATACCATTTTCTCTCGATACCCTTGACAGGTTTCGGGCTTGATACCCTGCTCATTGTGGTCCACCCGACTTTCGACTGTACCCGCCTGGTGATTATTCGCGTGCTGGCAACCTAGTTGCCAATCTTTTTAGGGACATACTCGAGTGACTGCGGGGGTATACTGCGGTACCTAGGATAGACATTGGGCCACGATTTGTAGAGTATAACTGGAGGGTGCTTCTATATTCAAGTTTCACTTGCACCGGTAAGTTTCTCTAGTGTTGGTTGTTGTAACTGTTCTTCCAAATAGTTTAGTGATTGCTTGTCTTATCTCTTAGGGGCTTCTTTTTAGTGTGTGTTACTTTTGAACGTGTAGAATACCTTATCATGTCTTGGATATTATCACACAGTGGAGGATCCCGAGCTCCGCCGGTCACGAAGGCTTCTGGGCCTGCCACCGGTTACACTGGAGCCACCCCCGCCACCATTAAGGCAGAAGCTAGACCAACAAGGGTCTTTCAAAACAATCGGGTTACAAACCTTTGTGCCTGAACAACTCCCAAAGAAATCAACCACCACTCTTGGCTCAGTTGAAACCCCAACCACTGATATCTGGACACCGTTTATTGAACCAATCCAATTTCACGAATGCTAGACAGTGCCTCAAATAGTTATGGAAACAAATGCTATTACTTCTACTGGGAATTCTTCAGTTCCCACCACAGTTGCTACCACAGGAGAATCATCTTCTAACTTACCATCATCAGTTCGAGCCACCATGGTCTTAGCCACAACTATGTCGCACAGTGGACCGAACCCGTCTATGGCGGCGGCCACAAACCCTTTCACACCTAGTGTGATAGGCCCTCCGTTCTCATATGGTATGCCTAGTTCAACTACAAGTCTTGCACTAACCTACTCCACTTTACAGACTTTGGGTCTCGGGGCAGGGAGCTCTAACACTCCTTTGCAAGGTCAAATTGAGGACACTCATGTCCCTTTTAACACTTTTCCTTATGCAGGAGGTCATATCCCTCCTTTGTCCCCTTCGCTTGGTGGTCCGCATCAACAGTCCGCCGGGCAGCCTACACACACTAGTTTATTTGGAGCAGGGAGTCAAGTAACACCTGCACACAGTACGCTGGTAGGTTCGACACCATTTGTTTGGAACGGGATGTTTGGTAACAACACTTTCGCATCAACCGCTTTCCCGTTTGGGAGCAATCCCATTTTTGGACAATCCACTCCTACGTAGGGTACTATTCCTGTGCAAGGGGCACATATAGCAGGACCTTGGAACTCAGGACAAGGATCTGTTCCCTCCTCTGGAATGTTGTTCTGGGGTAATTCTTTCCACAGTAAATGGAACCCTGGACAGACTACTATGCCTCTCCCATCCAGACTGGCATGGGGTAATCCTTCCCAAAGTCCTTCAAACACGATGAATGCCCAACACACTATGTCCTTTATGGGAAATCAGTCGATGATGTCTCCACAGATGCAAAATCCTTACGCTGGTCAAGGCCATGGTTTCTACTAGAATCCAGGCCAGCAGCCAAACTTTTCCTGGCAACTTGGTGCCAGTCAAACTCTAGGACCCTTTTTCCAAGGTTATTAGCAGCAACCCAAACTACCATTCCTGGCAACTTTACACTTGCTATATTTAACAAGGTTGTTAAATGATCCTATTTTTCACGATCCACGTTGGCCTCCTATGCCAACAAAGTTGCCTTCAGACATTCCAAAGTTCGAGGCCAAGCCTAATGAAGATCTAGGTGATCATGTGACTACCTTCCATCTTTGGTGTTCATCTAACTCATTGAAAGATGACTCCGTATAGTTGCGATTGTTTCAACGTACTCTTATCAGGAGTGTCGTGAAATGGTACATCGAGATTGACCACTCAAGATACTCTTCTTTTGGAGAACTGGCGATGGCCTTCCTTAACCATTTCCAGTTACCTGTGAGATACGACGCTGGCACAGAGCTACTCGCCAATTTCGAACAGACAACAACAGACCATATCTCTGATCATATCCGAGAGTGGAGATGCCGGAAGAGTATAATCAAAGTACCAGTCCCATCAGCATTCCTTCTTGAGTGGTTCCTTAAGTCTTTGGTCCCACATTTATCGAAACACATCGTGACTTCCAGAGTTTTCTTCGAAGAAGATGCCATCATGAGGGCTCAACAGTTTGAGCTCATATATTCTCAGTCTGGTTTATTATACAACATCTTTCCAGATGCGTCATGTTTGATACTGGATAAAACTAGACAGAGAGTTGGAACACATGCCGATGGTATTGTTGGTTCAACACAAACCAAGCCCACTGAGCAATTGACAAAACAGTTGCAACAGTTATCCATACAACACATAGCGGCTAGCCAAACTACTTATTTGGCTGCTCCCCCTACCCAAATGTCGGACGTACACTCTGTGCAGTCGACTAACCCAGAGGCCACCCAACAGCCTGAAGGGAAGAAAAAACAACAAAAGAAGGGTAAGGGGGATAAAAAACCCACTGATAATGCTGGCAGGGACACTACAAAAAAACGGAAGGTGAGGTATCCATGCAACTTGTGTGCGGAAGACCACACGACCCATATTTTTCCTCGACTTGCAGAGGCCCAAAAGTTTGTCACACAACAACAACAAGTAGTGTTGACTAATCCTTTTCAACATGGGAAAAATTTAACTCAAGCCTCTACAAGTACAGAAGGGGGCAGCCAAGAAACCTACCCTCCTCCAACCAATCCCTCATCTGCGAACGTATATATGGTTAGGGGTGATGCTTTCATAATGACTAGAGCACATGACTATAGTAAACCAAGAACTTCTAAGAAGGGTAAAGAAGTTGATATCCCATCTCTTCCTCTACAGATCGAGAAGACATTGGGAGAAACAATGACACACATTCCAAAGGGTGCATTTAAAAAAGCTTCTCGCAACCCAAACGCAAGGGCCGCCCAAAATTACTCTGTGGTGGAGGATTTATCACAAACCCCTTGTGCGATGTCTGCTTTGGAAGTCCTCCAAAGCTGCCCTACTCAGAGGAAAGCCTTGTTAACTTCTTTGGGCTCTACTGAGACTTGTAATCTGGGTACCATCATGTTAGATACAACCGACTTAAAACCTCGTCTGCCTTACCACGTAGCGTTTCAGATAATAGTGGCTCATCCCATGAAAAATTTTACATGGAATATCTTTCGCACGGTGGTTTATGAGGATGCCTTGACATGCGTTATGTCGTTAGCATGTTGGAAGGCCATTGGCCAACCCGCTTTGTCTCCATCACCTACTCTCCTCACTGCGTTCGACGGTCATTCTTTCTGACCACATGGCATCGTTCCTTCTTTCCCTATGCAGTTAGGAGGGAAGACCGTGTGTGTTGAAGTAGAGGTAGTCAATGCTCCCCTCGACTATAACCTCTTGTTAGGACAGAGTTGGACTTATGCTATGCAAGTTGTGGTTGCTACAGTTTTCTGATTCTTGTTGTTTCCACACGAAGGTTGGATAGTGACCATCGATCAATTGTCTTTCTCCAGACCTGACCCAGCTTTGGGGGCATCCACGGTCCCTATGATTTATAATCCTCAACCAGGTGTCGTTAACGTAGGAGTTAGTTTGTGCCCATCCTTGATGGGTACCTTTGATTACCCACCTCCTCATGACGATGTCAAATTTATATCTAATCACCATAAGGTTGATATTTTTCAAGTTTCGTCGTTTCGCATGACTTACTTTGAGGATCCTTGGATTCTTCCTTCCCCATCAGCCATGATGGATGAGACAGGGCACCCTGACATGTCCATGCCCTTGTCGACCGCTAAGGTAGCATACTCTTTAGTCCATCAAGCCTCAGCTAACCCTGATCCAACTTTGGCACAAGAGTTGGATCCACTTCTAGAGCCTATTTGGGCTTAGGGTTCTCTCACCAACGTCGATTCGTTAGACTTAGTATTGCCTTCTGACGAAGCAGTAATCTAAGCAATGACTAGTCCAGACAAACCTTGGGAAGATCTTCATCACAGATCATATTTCCTCCCAGAGTTAAGCCGAATCGAGGCAGGAGAATTCATTATTACCATGACAGGAGATCAGCCGTGTCCTATTAATCTCTTAGCTACACAGGAAATTTATGCTGAGGGAAATATGGTGACTATCGCTGAAACTATACCCATCAACATCTCCTGAAACCCTGGCATCGTGGAGAATGTTTCGTCAGAGCGGATTGTTCCCCCGAAGAGATTCAAATTTACATGGATATTTTCAAAGAATTCCGCGACGTTTTTGCCTGGTCTTATGAGGAAATTCCAGGTATAGATCCAAAAATAGTTGAACATGAAATCACAACGTATCCTGATGCCAAGCCTGTTCGACAAAAACTTCGTCCAGTCAATCCTAAGAAAGAAGCAGCCATCAAGATTGGGGTTGAGAAATTGCTCAAGGCAAGTTTCATTTATCCTATTCATTTGACTCAATGGGTGTCAAACCCCATGCCGGTCAATAAAAAACAAGGCATGATTCGTGTATGTACCGATTTCCATGATTTGAACAAGGCATGTCCCAAAGATAATTTTCCAACACCATTCATTGACCAGATCATTGATGAATGTGTTGGTTGTGAAGCCTTTTCGTTCATGGATGGTTTTTTGGGATATAATCAAATCCAAATCAAACCTGAAGACCAACACAAAATGACATTCATTTGTCCGTGGGGTACATTCGCATATCGTAAGATGCCTTTTGGCCTTAAAAATGCTGGAGCCACATTCCAGTGGGCTATGTCTTTTGCATTTCATGACCTCAAGCATATAATCGAGGCCTATATAGATGATTTAGCATCACGCTCTCGCAAGAGAATAGATCATCCCACACACCTTAGACTAATCTTCGAACACTGTCGCTACTTCAGGATTCGCTTGAATCCAAACAAGTGCAGCTTTTTCATAACGTCAGGACGTTTGTTAGGTTTCATCATATCAACAACAAGGATCATGGTCGATCCTTTTAAGGTGGAGGCAATAATTTAGTTACCCCCCCCACGCACAATCTTACAACTTCAGAGTCTACAAGGCAAGGCGAACTTCTTACGACGCTTCATCTCCAACTATGTTGAAATCACCAAGGGATTTATGCTTTTACTGAAGAAATATGTTCCCTTTTTCTGGGACAAAGCCGCTCAATGCTCTTTCGATGCATTAAAACACGCCCTCACAACCGCATCGCTGCTATGGCCACCTAACTACAACAAGGATTTCTTGTTATATCTGGCTGCCGCAGAGTCAACCATAGGCATGGTTTTAGTTTAGGAAGACGATTCGTTCTCAGAATACGTGATCTATTACTTGAGCCGAGGCCTCATAGGATCGGAACTTAATTATTCGCATATCGAAAAACTTGCATTGGCAGCAGTTCATGCTGTTCAACGGTTCCGTCACTATGTTCTGTTTCGTAAGACCACCGTCATTTCTGTCGTGAATCCATTCCAGTACATGTTGACACGATGAGTTATAGGCGGAAAAATCAGTAGGTGGATAGTCATCCTCCAATAATTTGACTTAGACTTCGTTTCAGCAAAGTCCAAAAAGTCATTGGTCTTCGCAGAGCTTATTTCGAAACTTCTGGTTGAGTCAGGTGACGTTGTGCTTGAGGAATCGCCTATCTAGGGGGATATGTTTTTGATTGCATCTTCAGACCCCTGGTATGGAGATATACTTATCTATCTCTAGACTTTGAAGTGTCCCACCTCTTCTTCTCATGATGAGCGTTGGCGAATACGCCATCAGGCTAAGAATTATCTCATACTCGATGATACGTTGTATCAGAGAGGTGTAGACTGCATCTTGCGTCGATGTCTCACTCATGAGGAGGCCATCATAGTGCTCAACGATTTCCATACTGGAGCTTGTGGCGGTCATTTATCTGGGTTGGAAACAACCCAAAATATTCTACGAGCAGGTTACTTCTGGCTGACACTTATCAAAGATTGTATCGAATCAGTCAAGAAGTGCCATCCATGCAAAGTCTTCTCTCGGAAGATGAGGGAACATCCCGCTCCTATGTTTCCTATCATCACAGTTGGTCCCTTCACTAAGTGGGGGATTGATTACACTACATGAAACCCCCCATCAGCAAGGGGTCACTGCTATATCATCGTAGTTGTCGACTACTTCACTAAGTGGGTTAAAGCTATGCCAACGTTTAAAGATGATGGAGAGATTGCATCTCTCTTCTTATTCAACCAGATCATAGCAAGGTTCGACATCCCGAGAGAGATTGTCACTGACCATGGAAGTCACTTTCAGAACCAAATGATGACTGAATTAACATCAAATCTTGGGTTACGACAGGAACATTCATCACCTTACTACCCCCAATCCAATGGGCAGGTGGAAGCTGTAAGAAAAACTCTTAAGACTATTCTACAGTGAATTATCAACTCAGCCAAGTCAAATTGGCATTTGATGTTATACTCAGCATTATGGGCTTATCGAACATCTGTTAAGACTACCACCGATTTCTCACCTTTTCAACTCGTTTACGAGCTGGAGGCAGTCTTTCCCATCGAATGTCAAATCCCATCTCTGAAATTGGCAGTACATTTATTGCCAGACACTTCTCCGCTTGAAGAATGGTTAGTACACCTTGAGCAGCTTGATGAACAACATCATGATGTGGCCCTGGCCAACGAGGCTCACAAACATAAGGTCAAGTGTCAATATGATAGGTCTATTCATCCTTGGATTTTCTCTGAAGGCGACCTTGTCCTGGTCTATGACCAAGACAATGACCCCCTGGGGGAAGGAAAGTTTAAACCCATGTGGTTCAAACCCTTCATTATAAAAGAGGTATTAAAAAAGGGCACTTATCGTTTGGTTGATTTTGAAGGGAATGCTTTGGCGAAGCCTCGAAATGGGCTCTACCTCAAGAAGTATTACTCATAGACAGGTCACTGTGGGTAACTTTTTGTAACATATGTATAGTCTTTGTACTATTACTTTTTAAGTTTCTTTTAAAGTGTTATGGATGTGTCATTGATGTTATCTTTCATCAGGATGGCAGATGTCAAGTGAGTCTGAGGTGTTCGTTGGGTATGCAGACGGTGCTAGTCGACACATGCCTAGGCTTGCCTCTGTAGCCTGGGTAATCTTTACACCTCAGGGTTAGTTGTTATCTTCCGGAGGTATATGCTTAGGTGACACCACAAATAATGTCGTCGAGTATAGTGTAGTTATTGAGTTGCTTCGTGACGCCTTGTCATTGGGTATGTCTCATCTCCGGGTCTATCTCGACGCTCAATTGGTTGTGTCGCAGCTAAATAGAGTATACCGGGTTCATGATCCAACTTTACACCGACGATTCCTTAGGGTACGTCTCTTAGAATGAAACTTTGATTATATTACATATTTTCATGTTCCTAGGAGATTAAACCAAATTACAGATACTCTAGCTAATCAAATTTTAGATTGGCATCTTTCCACATATAAAAAGAACATGGACATAAAACATGTAAATACATTTTTTCACACATAATCCATAAGACACAAAAAAGATAAAAACCATATATAAACATCATAAAATAACCAGAGTACATAGATGGACGCAAGTGCCTCAAAAATGGGAATGGTAACGAGTCACCGGGCTTATGCCCTCAAAAAATATATATACAAGAAGGTGCTCGTGGCACATAAAATTTTTAAGTCTGTTCAGGGCCTATGGGCCCTGTTATAATCATCCACAGCTCGGGCTAAATGCCTAAACAATCGGACCCATGTCCGAGGTGCCCCCACAACATGAGGCTGCATGGATGGCGGCAGGTTCTCTATCTCTACCATCAGGACTATGCGAGTGAGTGCAGTGAAGTTCCGCTCAATTCACCTAAGGACCCTCTCGACCTCTCTGGCTGGGAGGTTCATTGCTACTGCTGCTCCCCCAGTGGTGGAAACTGTGGCTTCTGGCCGTGGACGATGCCTATTCCGTGCATAATCGGCAGGTCGCACGGGTCCCACATCTACATGCAACAAACGTTTACCTGTCAAATACTCTGGCATACAAAAAATGATATATATAACAAAAAGACATAAAAATTACATATGCAAACAAAAAATACAAAGGTGGAGACTTACCCATCTCCCCTCACTCCTCACCAGGAGGCACGGGTATCTCAGGATCTCTAGAGAAATCTATCCCTACATACAGGTAGTCCTCGATAACAGGGATCTGTCGTGACAACCAAGTGAAGAAATCATCGTCGAAGGACTCAACGGTCCTTCCACCACCCTGTCATGGAAGTAACACTGCCCATATACACACTGCAAGGAAAGAGGCCTGATGTCCTCATACTACAACCCGAGGATTGAAACTCGGAACTCTCTCAAAAAAGAACGAACACAAGATGGTCCCGAACCCGAAGTTCCTCTATGTCCACTGTCGGCAATCTGTCAATTTCCTCTTCATGCACTCGAGCAGTGTGGTACTCCAGTAAAAAATTTGTGCATTCATGCACTGGATAGCACAGTTCATCTGTGCGCACGAAGCCTGATGCACGGCTGCTGAGCTGGTAATCCGCCCAATCAGTAACAATATAGTCTGCAATGCTAAGTTAGTAATCTTGCTAATGGGTACCTGGGATCCCGTACATTCGGTCCCAGCCTCACAATTCTCAGCTATCAATTCTGAGATCTTGCTTGGACCCGCAGGAAAATTCTGGAAGTTGACTGGTTCCCCTCTCTTGGAGAGGCCAGTCAGAAAGTAAATATCCTCGGTGGTGGGCACCAGTGATTGCCCCTCTAGCATAAATGCCTCTGCATCAGGATGCTAGCAGTCAATCAAGGCATTTAGTAGCCTTGGTTGCACACGCATAAATGGACATAGAAAGAATTTGAGTAAGCCGCATTGCATTAACACGACCACAACATTTGGATCTGCAGCAACCAACTCATTGATTGCCTCATGCTCCCTTTCCCTCCACTGGACATACATCCTGCCAATACAACAAGGTAAAGGAGGGTCAATACTTCATTTTAGTTTGCTTTTTCATCATAAAAGGGGGTACACGTGGGCTATAGAGGTGACAGTTGCGTGTACACATGAGCAGACTTTACTCTGCTCGAGTGTACATGCAGCCTGTCCAGAGACAGCCCATGTGTACCTAGGGCCGACCTTTTTAAGGTCGACGCCCACCCAAAAAATAAACTAAATAACTAAATTGAAGTATTGAATAGCTAGATAAGGGAGTTTTTACTTACTTGGTCCAAGCAGAAGTTCGTTTCGTCCACTATAGCTCCCAGAATCACTATTTTTGGCAAAGGGGGTATTTTGGCTCCAGAGTCAATTTCCAAATCAGCAATGGTGATAATGAGCTGCCAGCTTCTATTTATAGACTTTTTGGCCTCTTTTTGTCACTCTTTTGGCCTCCCTTATCAGTTTCTTTATACCAAAAACCATTTAGAGCGATCCAGGAGTTATATGGGAGGGATTTGATTGGGTATTGGGACAATTTTTTTTGAGTTTCGAGAAAATATTGACGATCCATAAAAAAGGTTTTATTTTTCAAAAATCAACTTGAGCATATAGGTTAGGATACCACCCCAACTTTTACATCTCGTTTCCCTTTTTCTTATACTATAGGATCGATCCCATCAGGTTGTGACACAGAACCGTCATATCTTCTCTAGAAGTGTCGCGACTTAGTGGTAGAGCTTACCAGAACATGGATGCCCTAGGTAGGTCCTGGTTGCATTATGGTGTCCATGCCGTTTCTAAAAACACTGTAGGCTTGAGAGTCCGTATAGTCTTTCCTGAATATGAGTTCGAGCCTCATCTGCATGAGTCTTTTTCACTCTTTGTCTCACCCTCGGGACTCCCAAAAAATAATAGGTCTCCTTTTAAGCCCTTTTTAGACCCTCTAAAAATAAAAAGATTGCCGAGCAATATTGTGGCCTTTCATGCTCGTTAAACTGAAATTTGAAATCACGTCTGTCTGACGGTATTTTACCCCTTTTTCGGTCTAGACGGTCAACTGTACGAACAAAGGTATACTCTATCGAATTCCCATTCTTTATAAGAGTACTCTCATGTATAATTTTATTCCTTTTTCGGGCCTGAGGGACTAAATTTATGAAAAAGAAACCCCCACGGAGTCCATAGTTAAGCTCTTTTCAGACTCCCTAAAATTGAAAAGATCGTCGAGTGACCTTATTCTTTCACACTCGTTAAATTGGTCCAAAATAATATTCCTAACAGAGTCCATAGTTAATCTTTTTTCAGACTCCTTAAAAGTGAAAAAATAGCCAAGTGATATTGTCCTTGTCACACTCATTAAAATGGTTTTGAATTGATGTCTAATCGGTGCTAGTTTATCCCTTTTTCAAACCGATTAGACTATTGTCGAAAAAGGTACCCCAGCAAAGTCTCCTTTTATGTTTTTTCAAACTCTCTAAATATGAAAAACCACTGAGCTTACCTTCTCTGGGCTCATTAAACTTACATCGAAGGACGTTACCATTGTGTGTTCTATCAATCACATTTGCATACCTTATCCACCATCCTTGTGACAATTTGCTTCTGCATCTTAACACCTTTGGCCACTGGAGGATTTTCCTCAAGTATCATTTTACCAGAACATCAGTCTTGTCCTTGTGCCTTGATCTTGTATGTTTGCAGTACTCGTTCCTCCGTTGTAACGTAATATTCCTTTATTCTTTTTCAAAAATTATCAAAAAGAACAAAAAAATCAAATATACCCCAAAAAGAGGATGGGAAAAGTAGTTTCTTTATTGGCAGCATAATGAGTCGCCCTTGGATAAAGCACATCTGTCGATTTGATCATCAGAATATGGGATGTAGTACGACCTTAGGAAGCTTTTCTCGCTATATAGAGTTGTGTCCTCCACCATTTGGTTACTCTTCCAAACATATGGAGAGTATGCGTTGCCTCCTGCTTCGTAGACTTATGATTAACATATATGTTTCCTGAGTGTTATCAATTGTCGTGCTATTGTCCAGGGGAAGTTTGTCACTAAGCCTGAGTTGGCCCCTCTGCAATATGTCTCTTGTCTGCATACCCGACCATCCTGAACATCCAATCAAGTCCTTGTTCGAAATCACTGAAGCCTTCAGTCCGATCATCAAGATTATCAAGTCCATAACTGATGAGCCATTGAAGACCTCTGGGTAGTTCAATCGTTCACTCATATTACACTCCTACCCAAGTTTTAGAAGATTTTGAAGTTGTTGCTCGAGCTCTGAAGTACAGCCATCAGGCCGAATCAACTTCTGGAAGATGGGTACTCTATATGTATATCTTTCTGATTTCGATATGTAGCTCCGCTGTGTATTATTCGTGGCTACTCTTTATAGTTATTTGACATGGATCTACAGTGTATTTGATTGGTATCCATGGTTCTATATTATCCCGAGCATGGGTATGCCCACCTCAATGAGACATTTTTTATTTTGCAGACGACACCTCCTGGTTCCTGATCCTTGGGCTCAATCGTTCGGCACATCAGTAAATATTGGGAATGTATTTCGGCCATCAGATGCTCTTCTAACCTCACACATTAGGGGGCATCTATTATAACCCTAAATTGCACCACACATGCTTACCTGGCATCAGGCCAACTCATATCCCTTCTTTACCAAAACCCTGTTGAACAAATCTTTGAAAATCCTCTTGTGTCAAGGCCCACTTGCCCTAACCCATTATTGCATGTGTGTGCACACTGGCTGACTCACTACAACCCACGTGTACCTAACAAAGCACGGAAAAAGGAAAGTTTCTGATGGAACAAAAAGCTATGGGTCAGTTAACTGAAACTCCCGGCTATTCATGGCCGAGGGTTCGTCCAAAGCCCTAGCTCCTTCTAGCCTATAAAAGAAGGGGTAGGGGTACCATTTGGAAGAGGAAATAATATAGTGAGGAAACACTACCCATTTACCTAATCCATTGTCCCAACCCTTTAGCCTTTCCTCATGCCAAAGGAGATATAATGCAAAAAGTTGAAGGACAGAAGAGGAGGAGCCTAGGATCAGGTTCAAGGAGCGGTGGTCGGTCTCAACTTTGTTGTAAGTTGATTCACTTTCAGTAATAAAAGAATACTTTTCCCATCCCAATGCATGAATTGTCTATGGTTTGATTAATTTATGTTTGATTTCTAACCCTTGAGTATAGAAGTAGCATGCATGCATAGTTGTTATTTGTCTTGAGTACAGGTCATCTGTGGAAGGAGCAGCACAAGAAAGTGATCAAAGCACAACGGAGGATCTACATCGAATGTCGGTAATAAGGTTGGTGGTCCTTTTCCATGAATTTACTGTGAAAGAGGGTTTTAAATCTTGGGTTGTAGGTAAAAAAGTAGTTTCTTTTCGGTCAAAATCTGCATGCAAGTCTGACCCTAGTTTGCTAGTCTGTAGGGTGTTTTTCCCAACAACAATGGCCCTTTAACTCTCCAATTTAAATAGAAGAAAATGTAAATGAAATGACAGGTCATAGGAAATACATACAATGAAGGGGAATAAAGCTCATATCACCACCCTTTAGAATCTTTTCATAGAGACTTCAAAATCTTCTGCATTTATATTCAATATAGATTCAGAAAATTTACAAATAGAGTTTGATACAACCAAAAGGTGTTATTGCACTTCTTCGAACATTAATTCATTCAAGTATCCAAATATTTATACAATTCGATTATGTTGGTTGAAACTGAAGCGTTTCAGCTTCTGAAACTAACTAAAACTATTTTGATTGACAGTTTCAGTATATCAACTGATTTACAATGATTAACAAAAAGTTTTTCAAAACTAAGGATAAATTTATCTGACTGCTCGGCTTCCTCCGTGCCATCTATCTCACTCTGATATTCTGTCGAATATACAAATTTGGTGACACTTGGAGATCACTTACTGGTTCTTGGGATACTGCACTTTGTCTTACCCAGCCGCATGATTTCCTTCCATTGTGAATTAGAGGGAATTTCGTAATCCATCATTTATTTAATCAAAATCTCCAAGTCAATGCACATGGCATAGGACATAGTCGGCATGCCAACTTTGATTGATTTGAACTTATTCAAAATTTCAAATTCTATAACCAAATACTCTACCAGATTTGGGCCTTTCAAACTTTCTTCTATAGCTTCAAATTTAGAATGGTCCATTCTACACTGAATGAGGAGATAATTGTAGTCTTATTGATTGTATAATGAACCATTTCCATCCCAAAATGTTGGGGGGACTTTTATAAACAACTATTCAAATACATCCTTAAACTCATGTATATTGTGCTTCATTTGCATAGCCTTGTTTTGGACCGATTTGAGTAGGTTGTGCTTAGCGATGATCCTCCTGACCCAAATGATCAACGCAGTTCTATCCTTTACCCCAATAGTTTGAAGATCAGTAGTCGGTATAGAATTTAGTAATTCAATAGACTTTTGGGCCCATTCTGAGGGCTTATTGGCTAATACTTCATTAACAACAGTACACCTACTCTGAGCCGTAGCAGCCACGTTGTCTTTGTCTTTTATAAAATTCAGATAAACACTGAATTTGACAACCTCTAGAACAATAGCATCCTGTATCACATGTTTGGCTCCCTGTAATAGTGTTTTTCCCTTTAACCTGGTTTTCATCTTGCTCACTCTCTCTTGCAAATCTTGATTATCTCCGTGGAGTTGAGCCATATTCTCATATTTTACTTTCATCTCTTGTTTCAAATTTTATATGACCTCTTTTAGACCCTTGATCTCCCTTGTTTTTAAGCTTACCTGGGACATAGCTTGGACCAACCCCTCAGTGCTTGATCCAACCTCTGTATTAGTAGGTACAATGAAATCCATATATGATGTTTTTGTCTGTTCTTGTGACCAATTCTCTTTCTCGTTTTCCAACTCTAGCACTTTAGATTTGTAATTGAGTGCCTCTTATCTGAATGTTTCCTTCTTATGTTCCAAAGAAACTAACTCTATTGTCTGCAGATGATCTGTAGGGGATATTTTCATCCTTTTCTTTAGGATTTGGATCATCTTATCTTTCTCATCCAGAGAAGATTTTACCCCTTGAGGGCCTTCAGAATCTAACCTTTTGACCTGTTTCATCCATGCTTTGTTGGATTCCTTTTCTTGTTTCAATTGGCCATCTAGTTTGAGTGCATGTGTTGTCAATCTTGCAACCTTCAGACCTAAGCTCAGATAATTTGAAAATAGCATGTCATTGAAATTCCCGTGGAACTTTACTTTGTCAGGGGCACCAATATTTTCATAGTGCATTTTGATCTCAGACACCTTATCATCATCAGCCACTGTTATGTTAAACATATTTCTTTCCACATCCATGACTGAGAGTAAAAAATCCTTATGCTGGGAATTCTTCTCTACTTCAGGTAAAAGGTCTCTTATTTCACTGTTTTCCATACTTCCTTTCACAGCATACTGGTTCACTAAATCTTCCTTGGACTGATAAATTTCCCCAGGTGTCTTGCTAAATATGTGTTTCCTGTTGCTGAAAATTTTTGTGTTGATTTCACTTTGTGGCATGCTCCCTATACCATCTCTTGCATTATTGGTTGCACTTTCCACCATCTCCATGCATGTTTTCCCTTTGGGCTCTTCTTCTTCTAGGTCAAATACTTGAGAGGATGGTTTAATTTTCATTTTCTTAGGAGTATCTTGTTGGATACTGGCACCCAGTGCCTCTGAACTGTTCCTCTTATTATAGACACTCATTTTAGTATCTTTGACAACCAACATAGGGGAAGTTTTCTATGCTGGGCTATGCTGAGAGGCTGGTTCTATTTCTTTTTTCTGATCATGCTGCAAAGTGACCTCCATATCTACACAAGTTTCTATATTAGCTAGCTTGTCGAATCCTTCGACATGATCATGTTCATAGAGGCCTTGTTTTCTCATCAATATTCTCTTTGATATGATCTGATGTGGATCATACTTTGTTCCTTTCAACTGTGTGAACCCGAATTCATTGAGTTTGGATTGGACCTAAGGAAAACAGGACTTGTTCTTCACTACAAAGGGTCCCACTATGAAAGTAAATTTCAAGTTAGAAGCCTTGTGTGCTTTCAGAAAATGCTTTGTCTCTGAGATGATCCTTTGTCTGATGAACTCCAAAGAAAAGATCCTGGGAGTCAAAAAGAATGGTAAAATATTAGGTCCTTCTTGATAGCCATATACCTAGATCACGGTAGATTGTATGAACAACATCCAATCTCCTATCCTTCTCTTTGGATTTGGTTGTAAAGAGATTTTCATTTCTTCCAAAACCCTTTGGTAGATATGAACCAAAAATAAGACTGTACACCCTGGACATAATATTATTGATGAAAATAAGCATGGTGGTCCTTTTACACTCATTCAAAATAAATGCAGTCTTAGGAAATTTGGTTTTGTTAGATTCCAGGAACATTCTCAGCAACTGCATGTAGCATATGAAGTGTCTCAATCAATTGAATTTAACTAGATGTTGATTCATATTATCAGCTATGAATTTGTCAAAATTGACACAGCCCAACTAACCAGACCCTGACATAAAGAAGGTCAACAAGAAACCTAACATTACTTCTACCACAAACTTGTCACTTTCCAACCCTAAAATTTGACTTAGCAGAGAACAAGCCCACTGGACTTTGATGACCATGACGCTTACACTGGTAGGTAATGAAAAACTCTCTGAATGGTGTTCAGGCTGGACAATGGTCTGCAAAAATAGGGTTCTTACTTTTAGTGGGCATTCTCTATAAATTGTCATCATTTTTTGTTCCTCAAAGGGCTCTGACACTATTGGGGAGGAATCAGGTATACTGAGGGTGTGTCGAAGCGATGGACTGTCTATTTCACATAAAACCTTTGACCCTAATTTATTCAAAATGACTCTTTCTTCCTGAGAATATCACTCTGCACACCATCTTACAAATGCATGGAAAGGAAAGACTACTTATACAATGTAAGGAATGATGGAGGCTTGAGCTGCTTCGAGGAAAGGTATGTGTGTTCCAACATTGTCTAACAAATTCGATCTGGATATAGAAATGGGCGAAACTATTATCTCTGTGTCAAAAATGTCGGAGTCTCTGTCAATTAGGGATTCATCTCTGGAGGATATGTCTTGTTCATTCATGGATAAAAAAATAGGATTAGCGACCATGGTGAAAAATACCTGTTAAGCAACGAAGGAAGCACGCGTCTGATTCAGTTCTGAGCTTGAGTTTCAAATGGAGTCTTTGCACCAATTTTCGAACGTTTTAATGCTTCAAAATATCATAAAATAATGTCGGGGGTCCTCCTTTTATACTTACCCATCGACATCAGGGGTTGGATAAAACGGTTTTAGATAGACCTATTTTCTCCCTGATGTGTCTCTGAGGGCACCACAGGTCCATGATTTAAACCATGGTAGTTTTCCCCAACCCTCCCTCGACTGATTAATATTTGCGCTACTTCAATCGCTGATATGAGTTTCATTCGTTGATCTGGATCACTCTAATATCTACAGTCCACCTTTACCCAACAAATTTTGACATCGAGGGTTCGAGAAACCAGTTTTAGGTAGACCACTTTTTGCTCCGATGTGTCTCTGAGGGCACCACATATCCATGATTTAAACCACAACAATTTTCCCCGGCCCGCCTTCAAATAGTTATCTTCCGCGTTGCTTCATTCTCCAATATGTGCCTTAGCCATTGATCCAGGCTACCTCAAGATCGATGGCCCTCAGAGTCCTAGCTTTTGCACCTCTGCTATATTTTTCCATACACCGCCAAATATAGCCTCATCCTCCAAACTATCATACTTCCATAGCAATATATCTCTTCGCTAAAATTTTGAAACTTGGATTCCATCCAAAAATTGTTATGGTGATAACACTCTTCTTAGTGGTTCTCTTCATGACGTCTTTCCTCTTTCGGTCGTAGGCTATGCCTTGTATATCGGTGACCTCATCCACAGGTTTGGGGATTTTTTGCTTTCCCCAAGTAAGAGTGTTTCCTAGGCTCCCGACAGTGTATATTTGTTCAAGATTGGGTTCTTGAACCTATTTTGTATGTCCTGAAGGCTTGACCTCTAGTTGTTTCTCATCGGGGGGTAAAGTACTAGCCAAAATTGATGAATCATAGGTAGGCTCAATACTTATTTGGTAATCGGCTGTCGAGATGTCGATTTCCTATTGTGGAATTTCTTCACCTTGTTCGCCCAATCCTAGATCATACCTCAATATTTCCATTAGGATTCCCAGTGTGTCGAGTGGATTAGATTCCCAGGAACTATATACCTCGTGATCATTCTACAGACTTCACTGACTTGGAGCATCAGGACCTGGGGTGGATTCCTTCTCAGGTTCTATTTCCTCTGTGATTTTAACCGGAGTGACCAGGGACACCTCTGAACTCTCCTCATTGCCATAAATGGTTATTAGATCGAACATGGGATTTGGTGTTCTTTCTCTCCCTATTTTCCTTGCTATATCAAGTTGAGCCAAAACTTCCCCTTGTGATCTGACCTGTGTGTTGAAGCTTCAGGGTTATCTGACTTGGTGGTTTCTTCAATTTGTATCAGCTCTGGGTCACTTGGTCCTCCTTGAATTTCAATTGGGTTGTCAGCAGGAACCCTCGTCATATCTACAAGATCCAGGTCATTCTACAACTAATCAATGAATCTCTATGCCTTTGCCATCAGGAGCAATCCCCTTGTTTGTGCCTTTGGTGTCAAGAAAAATCCCCTTCTCTACACCTCTGTTGTCTCTACCACTCTGATTTCATCCCTGTCTCTAAGGACCTCTTGAGATAACTTCTCTATTTTTTCCACCTATTGATCCATGCTCATGGCCTTGAACTTGGTCTTTTTTGGGTTGGTCATCCTCTGCACCAACTCATCCCAGTCCTGGGTGTTCTCTATGAATACTTCATCCTCAAACTTATTCTGATAATACAACCAACAAGATGATACTTGTGACGCATGTTGGAGGACCAGGACTTTAGGATCATGCTTGCGGAATCGGCCTGTAGGGAACCTAAATTCAAGTTGGCTAAGCCCTTCTTGTTTGGCTTTAGCAGTATCCTTTACTAGATAGAACCCCACATGGAAACCGTAGGGTATGAAATCTTGTTTCTTTTCTTTTACCAATGTGGCATTATAGCCCTGCAGGATGGTCTGATAATAGATTTCTCCCACAACGAGCTGGTCTGGGACATGAGCTGGTAGGAGATGTGGTGCTCTGGTGGCTCTGAACACCCTGATGTAGGTTGAGCACTCATCCAAGTACCAATTTCCTACCTTGGATATCATTTTCTTGGTTGTCATTGATAGCCTTGAGAATTCCTTCTTAAAAATAATAAAATAAATGTGGGTGATGAATTCATCAGAGATGAGTGCGTACGATTTCTTATACCTATTCTCCCAAATCACATTGAAGTAGACGTGGACCGGAAGCTCTGCAACATGCCAGCTTAGATTCATGTCGGCGAAGATGTTCCTTGCACACATGACATCGAGCATATATGACGTCATGTAGAAATTTTGTGCCTCTCCTTCCTTTAGTGTCTGAGCCTGCTATACATTGATTCTTAATTATTTTGATATTATTTCTCCCCAGTTGAAGTTTCTCCTGACAATTGAAACTATGTATTCCAAAGGCATCCATGCTTCTAAAAACTTGGAGCAGTCCTTTTCTCCATATAATCGGCAGATGAGAGCCATCAAATAGATGTATGGCTCCGTCAGGTTAATCGTTCCATACTAGCCATTGCTTCATTTAGTGAATTTCGTGTCCTCTTTCCACCATTATTCCATCAATAGGCTGGTGTCGTGGAACTCATAAAAATTTACCATGAAGTCCTTGTTGAGCTTCTCCTATAGGTCCTTGAGCTTATAGTACTTCTGGAATTCTGTCGGGTAGAAAACTTTGATGCACCTGCCATTCTCATCGTTGATCAACCATTTATACCCGTCAGTGTGGTCGATAAGCCACTTCAGGACCTCTATGCAGGTAAAAATGGGGGTTCTTCTTGCCACCATGTGTAAATACAACCATCGGATGTCAGGGAACAACTGGTCATCGATCTCCCTTACATTTGGGTCATTGTGTGGGATATACTCTGGGAATTGTTATCGGCTAATTTTCTTGAAGAGATCCCCCCACTGTGGGAGTGCTACCTTGGATCTAGTGCTTGCCTCTGTATTGCCAAAGGATAGAGGCTGGATGAAAGATTTCTTTGTTGTTGTTTTGACGATAGGCTTCGCCCTAGGGGCGTACTCTAATCTCCTCACGATCCCCGGAGAAGAACCTTTGCCTATCTCTGGTTCTTTCAGCTTTGGTTCTCTTGGCAAGCATTTGGTGGTTGGATTTCTCAGAGGCATTCTTCCTACAACTAGAGCAGAGTTTAGAAATTGTCTAAGAAACCGAATGAACCTATATAAATTATAACCAACGAATTGACAGACTTGGATACATACCTCTGAAGATTTTTTAAACCTTTTTTTTGGTAATCAAAAGGGTTAGTCAAGTTATCAAGTTGCTCACTCTTCTCCTTCGAACACTATAGAATTCACTTACATGCATAATGAATTTGTTCACAATGGTTCTAGAGATTTAAATAGGGATAATCTTACCATGTCACATCAACCATTCAATTCTGGTTATGAGTGAAATTTCAAAAAATATGTCATCGGATCTTCAAAGGAGTTTAAACTTAAATTCATTGTGGGTTGACGATAGAGGCGCAAGTGGAAATTTGTTCTATCGATGATTTCAAAATTTTGTTGTCTAATCGGTGCATGGGGTAGCAACTAATGTGGGATCGAGCATTAACTAGTTCCTTAAATGTCCAAAATCTGATTTTATATAATGCCACAAACGTCCCATCGTTCTACTCTTTCAGTTGGTGGATTGGGGGTCAAGATTGTGTTGTGAACATTTTTTTGTTGATATTCTCTTGCAAAATATCCGATGTCGATCGATATTACCATACAATGCTGACGTGGCAAAGATGACTCGGAGGAGTGACTAGGACCTAAGGAACCAAAAATGACTTGGAATGGAACTAGACCGTATGAACCTCTTACCTGGTAAAGACACGTGGCATTCAAGACCAGTGACTTAATTCACTCATGTTAATTGGAGTTGGAAATTTCTTTAAACCATTCATTCTAAAACCAAATCCTAACTTATCGACACTGAAAAGTGTCAAGGATCAACGATCGGTGATAAACCTAACTGTAAGGTAGCTA
>ML786919.1:389803-400243 GCA_009831015.1 Picea engelmannii | reverse complement strand
ATGGGACCCTGGTATATGGTCGTACATCAAGCATTGAGGACAACGCTTTCATAAGGGGGATGGAATGTAAGGTAGCTAGAGAGGTAGGTGGGGGGGGGGCAAAGGGCCCATAGTGATAATAGTGGAGTTCATTCAATGTAAGGTGGACTAGGT
This sequence comes from Picea engelmannii, assembly GCA_009831015.1. Taxonomy (NCBI): domain Eukaryota; kingdom Viridiplantae; phylum Streptophyta; class Pinopsida; order Pinales; family Pinaceae; genus Picea; species Picea engelmannii. The sequence goes on along the minus strand of ML786919.1, from coordinate 400,090 downwards.
CCACTATATTATTAAATAAGGCCCACTATGGTAGTTAGATATAATAAATGGGTAGTTAGATATAATAAATGTAAGAGGAATTCTTATAAGGTTCTACTTCTAGAAGATTCCTCCTCTAGAATGTTCTTAGGTGATGGTAGCACTATATAAAGGGGTTCAAGCAATGTAATGAGAATTTGGAGCTGAAGCTCATTAGGAGGATGCCCCCTCGAAGAGGCAAGTGAACAGGAGAGGATCCCTTCCATAATAGGATCCATTGTATGGTGTTGCCCTACCTCAAGGGTTTTCTTCTAATAAAGTGTGGTTTCTTCTATCTTGCTTTGTGGATCTATTGTGTATTCAGTATTTGTGGTGATTATATTTGTAGATCTATTTAGGTTCTTAACACTAACCAAGTGTTCTCGAATCGACTCCCTCTAAAAAGTTCCGATGCCGATAATGCATCAAGGATCGGAGGTCGAAGATAAATTTATCGTGGTCGAAATGTTTTTTGTGATCCTTCTAGATTTTCCCTGATCCCGATAAAGCGCATCAAGCATCGGCTATCGGTGATTTTTTTACTTCCTTTGTTAACATTTGTCTTCCTCGTAGTTTATCGAGGATGAAGGGGATCGGCTATTTCTTCAACCTTTGTGAAAATAACCTACGTAAACCGAAACCTCCTTCTGTCGATGTCGATGAGGATCAATGATCAACGACTATTGTTTTTGGTAGTTCCTTTACTTACTTGAATTCTTTTCGAGGTACAACCTAAGCATGTTAGGTGCAACATTTGGCGTTCGATTCTTAATTTAGGTGTGAAGGTATTTTAGTCATGAGGTTTCATAAGTTCAAACAAACCTAGATAGGTGATAAGAGTCATGAAAATAATCAAAGTTAAAACATTTCCCAAAATGAAGTTGAGTCAGACAGTGTAGAAAACCAAGTGGTACCCAAAAAGTGACAAAATTTGATAAGTCATTTTAGGGTGTGTTGAGTGCTCAAAAAATGACGACTTATGGGGTGAAATCAGAATTTTTGTTCCTTCCCCGGGCCCAGCTGATGCAGAAGTTGGTTAAGAACTTAATTGGTCTTTTATCAGAGCCTCTTCTATCCTTACGTTTGAAAATCCTTGATTGGTGAATCTAGGCCTACATGTGTGGTTTTAACCTTTATTCCACCTTTGTTTACTGTGACCATGACCCATGCCCTCTTTTGACAAGAGTCAATTAAAGAATTCACTGGCACCAAGCCTTTTAGTTATCATCATTAACTTGTTGGGGCGTTGCTCCGCTGCCAGTGAGTTTCCATAGCTCCGATGGAGTCACCATGACATCACAGACCTTGCTCCACTGCCAGCGAGTGTCCATAGCCTCGACAGAGTTATCTGCATACCCTCTCTTACTTTTCACCCATTTGATGTAATTGATTTTATTTCAATAGAATTCCCTGAGTGAGTGGGAGAGTAGGATGTCTGTTATTTGCAAAATGAGATGGTTAAGGTGAATTTTCACTAGATCTGTCTTGAGGTACATGTGGTCCTTTCCATCTCACCTTCTTTCCCTTTAGGTTTTACCAAAACATCAGGAAGACACTTCATCACCTTGACAAGGTTGTTTAGTTGCACAAGTTAGATAGAGAACTCTTTCAAAACAACCGTAACTCTCCCAACATTTCTTGTGTTGTATGTAACCATGAGTCAGGAACAAAGTTCGTTATACCACATGAACTTAGGTCAACCAAATGACTTGCTAAACACAAACTTCAAAATCACAAAAAGTACTATAACAAGAAAAACAAAAAAGAAGAACTCCGCAATCATCCTACCTAAAAGCAAAGTATCATGAAAACACACACATTTTTTTTTTTAACAAAAATATTTTTTTAGGGCTTGGACATTCACCAGGAGGGCGTCAAGTCCCCCCCTCAGATTTTGAAATCGATATGTGCCTAACCCAGTTTTCTCAGCTACCTAAAACAGTTTGAGCCATAGATTCTAAAACTTTGAATGTTTTCCCTTCGACTCATTTGCTTTGTCCCATTTCAGGACCAAATCTCCTACTTCAAAATTCTTCTCTTTGGCCTTATGTTTGTCAAGCCACATTTTAACTATCTGCTGATGAGAAATGAACTTTGATTTTTATTTCTCCCTTTCTTCTTCCAGCATGAGTAGGGTATCAATTCTTTGTTGTATAACCGATGAGGGTTGTCCTCTAGAATCCTGACCAAGCTGAAGAGATGGGAGATATAGCCCATTTGGTAGAATGGATTCCTGTCTGTATACCAAAAAGTATGGGGAATTCCCTATAGCTTCCTTGGGTGTTACTCTATCAACCCATAAGGCATTATGCAGTGAACTGTGACAATTTCTCTAGTTGTCTACAATTGTTTTCTTTAATATCCTCACTAGTTTCTTATTTGTTGATTCTGCCACTCCGTTCCCCTGTGGATAGTAGTTTGCAGAGTATCTAATTATGATTATTTTGTCTAAAGAAAACTCTATTAATAAGGTGGAATAAAAGTAAGTGACATTATCGAAAACAAGGATGGAAGGCATACCAAACCTTGTAATCAGTTTTTTTTCTATGAATTAGATCACCACCTTTTCGTTTACATGAGTCAGAGGGACAACCTCCGCCCATTTCATGAAATAGTCTGTGGCATTCAGTATGTATCTATGTTGTTTTGAAGATCTCGGTGTAATTTATCCTATGATATCTAACCCCCATTACTAGAATGGCCTGGAGACAACCACAAGTTGGAGTCAGACAACTGCTCTCTTTTCCCTCCTGACACTTATTTGACAAGTTTTACAGTTCCCAGTGCATGTGTGAGCATCCCTTAATAGAGTAGGTCAATAATAACCAACTCTTAATATTTTGTGAGAGGTAGTATTCCCTGTGAAGTTTCCACCTGTAGGACCATCATGGATCTCCTTTAGAACCTTGTCTATGTATTCTCGTTCGAGACATCTTAAAAGTACTCCATCATAATTAACTCGGAAGATAACCGAATTTATGAGGTGATATTGTGTCGATTTTAGCCCGAGATCTCTCCTTTCCTTAAGGTTTAGGTTTTTTGGTCAAGTCCCATGGTGTAGGAGATAAGATAATTTTCCATACCAAGACTCTTGCACTGGGGATATGTATGAAGCTTCGTTATACCATAATACCAATTCATTCTCCCACCTGGGGTATTCATGTACTTGGTCCTGGGCTTCAACTGCCAGTTTACATAATCCTTGTCCCTTAACCAGTTTGGCAGGTTTTATATCTAGATCAAATTCTTGGACCATTGCCATCCAATTTCTTCTTCTTTACCCCATCTCTTGTTGAGTGAATAGGGATCGGACTATGGGATGAGGCACAATGACTTTGGTGTGGTTATTTAGGATGTAAGATCTGAAGTGTTTCACTTCCTTGTACACTGCGTAAGATTTCTTGTCTATAGCAAGGTAATTTAGTTCATCCCCTTAGAGATTAGTACTCATAAATGAGACCGGTGCCTCATTGTTGTCATCATTCTTCCGAGTCAATTCTGCATCTAACAATTGGTTGGAGAAAAAATAGTAGAGGAAAGAATATTTGCTAAAGTTGGGACTTCGTAACACTAGAGCTTGAGATATAGAAGTCTTAATATTACTAAAAGAACTTTTTCGTTCATCATCCCACTTAAATTCAACATCTTTGCAGATCATCTTTTGTAAGGGTTTGATATTTTCAACGAAATTGGGGGTGAACTTTCTCACAAAATTGATTTTCCCAAAGAAGGATTGCATAGCCTTTTTGTTGTGGAGTAATGGAAGCTGAGCTATGGCCCTAATTTGTTCTGGGTCTATGCGAATTCCTTCTTGAGATATAATATGACCTAGTAGTTTCCCTTCCTTGACACCAAATATAGTTTTCTTAGGGTTTAAGGATATACCATATTTCCTACACCTTTTGAAAATCTGGGTGAAGTGTTGGATGTGATCTTCTCTGTTCTTTGAATACATAGTCACGTCATCCAAATAAACTACTACACATTTGTTTATTAGTCCTCGAAACGCTACATCCATGGCCCTTTGGAAGGTTTCCCCTGCATTGATTAACACAAAAGTCATGTGTTTATAAGAAAAGGTTCCCCACTGGGTTCGAAAGGCAGGTTTCAAATGGTCTTCCTCTAAAACTAGAACTTGTTTATAACATGAAAACTGTCTAGTAGGGAGAAAATCTCAGAACCAGACATGGTCTACAAGAGTTGCTCCATCGGTGGGACTAGGTATTTTTCCTTTTGTGATGCTTTGTTGAGGTTTCTGAAATCTATACACAAACGGATCTCCCCAGACTTTTTCCTGAAAGGAACCAAATTGTCTACCCATGCAGAGTGTCTAACCTAGAAGATAATTTTAGCATCTAGTAATTTCTTCAAATCCTGACACATGAGAGACTCCAAGGATAGGTGGTACTTTCAGAGCTTCCATTGGAAGGGTTTTATTCCAGGTTTTAACAAGATTGTGTGTTGAATGATACAAGTATCATAAGTTTTCATATCTCGGTAGGACCATGCAAAAACATCTTGATATTCTATGAAAATTTTGAGATAGGCCTTCCTTTCTTCTTTAGATACTCCTTGCCGAGATTTATATTCTTAGGGTTCTCTGTGGTTCCTAGATTAATGGTTTCGTACATGGGACAAGAAATCCTTGTCTTTGTGTTCATTAACCCTTTAAATATTTCCCTTAAGTAAAAAAGGTTTTCCAAATTGGCTACCCCTTTCGGTATCGTCTGATACCTCGGTTTGTCAGTCGATTGATCTATTTTAGGTTTTTGTACATGGAGATTGGTTTCTACTAATTGCTTATGAAATATTTCATCGTCAATAGCCAGATACTTAAAATTATCTTGATTTTTTAAAAAATTTATGATCTGCTCATCTCCTTCAAATACCTTCAAATTAGAAATATTGTTGGGCACTAACGGTTTGTAGAGTAGCTCCACAGTTGACTGGGAGGCTTCATAGTCTTCTAAATGGGATAGCCCTGAGGCAACAGTGGTCAGGGAATCAACCAGTGTGTTCTTTGTTCTGGGGATCATTGTAATGTTGAAGGCTTCAAAATGTTCTATCAGTCTGTGCACTTCCTGTTGATAATTCCTCATGTGGGGGAGTCGCAATGTATAGTGCTCCTTACTTGACTAAAAATGATTTTAGATTCTCCGAAAAACTTTAGTTCTTTAATGTTCATGTCTGTGGATTTCTTTATCCCTTGTACTAGAGCTTCATACTCAGCGGTGTTGTTTGTGTATTCAAATTCTAGTCTGGAGGACAAGAAATTTCGTTTACCTTTGGGATAAATGAGGATACACCACAATCCTGATCCCTACTGCGACTTAGACCCATCAAAGTACAAGGTCCAAATTTGTGAGTGAAAACCATATGTTTATTTTTTCCTACCACTTTCCTCCTTTCCTTTGATCTGCTCTGTGGTTTTTAACAAAGGTTCTTGACATAAGAGGATTTCTTCTGCCGTCGTTGGCAAATTTTATTGAAAATTCATTTCAGAGTTTTGAGTGAGAGGGACATCAAATGAGAAGGGGGAAAATTTCCTGAAATTAGAGTCACAGGATTAATTTCCTAGCACAGGGAAATCTATCGAAGAGGGTTCATTGAGGGCTTCTAGGTCAGTGACAGTGTGTTTTAGATATCTTTCCCTATCGATCTTGATCATATTTGTGTGTCCCTTTAATGGAAACCATAGCTGAGCCCAGTCTATACTAAATTATCTGTTTAAATTCTCAGAACAATCTCAACTAAGTAACAATCCATAAGCTTCTGGTATATCTACTACAATTATTTTAATTACTTGAACAAATTTCGGATGTGTCACCATTTTGATCATGACATCTTGAGTTTTCCCATAACTTTCACCCAGGTTCTGTCTAGTTGTATCACATGTTTATCACTTTTGAGAGGGACTTCATTAAATTTATTGCATATAGATAATGGCATAACATTAGAGGATGCCCCTGAGTAAACCAAACAATTATGGAGGTTTATGTTGAAGACTTCAAATGTTAAGAGGAATGGTGGGACAAAAGGCTTTCCCTTTTTATCTTCAGAGCAAGCGTTCACAGTTGGCTTACTTATCATACCTTTGAGGGATGGATTTTATCCTTGGTCAGTTCTTTTTACAGGAGTTTCTATTGAATTCAAAGCTTGTAATAGAAAGTCCTTTTGCTGGGGAATTATACACATATCCATGACCGATATATTAGCTTTCAATTTTTCCAAATCTTCTACTATGTTGTAGTCTAGCTTGGGAGATTCTCGGGTATGGATGTTTATAGGATTTATTTGGGAGACAAAAGATTCTTTCAGGTGATCAGATTTTTTTTTCCTCTTGAAGTGTGAGCCACAGTAAGGTCGTTTGAGACCGGGTGACCCCTACTTCACGTTTCCACAACCAAGACCTCTGCGTTGGTTCTTGAACTTCAAATAGATCATCGAAAGGCATTGGTAGGTTAGGGTCCCATATCAACATGGTTGTTTCTTTCAGTGGATCAAATTCTTCCTAATCAATAATATTCATAGTTGAGTTGCTTGATTTTTTGGTAAGGGAAACCTCGTCTAGAAACCAGTTGGCCATCAAATTCATGGCATGCACCCATTGTGGGCAGTCTCTTTCAGAATGTTTCTCTTGGTGATAGGTACAGAAAGATTGAGATGCTACATTTCCTAGATCAATGTTTAAGTTGGTTGGGGGAGGTTCAATTGCTTTGAATGGTGGATTTCTTTTAAAAAGGGGTTTATAGGGCCTTTGGCCTTGGTTTCCTTCCCCTACACTTATTTTCATGTCTATGATTTCGTTTGACAACTTCTTTGTCATTCATTGTAGATATTCTATGTCCCCACTTCCCTTTTTGAGACCTTGTTCTGTTTGTTTCCCTGGGGGTTTGGTCAACAAGAGTCCTCTCCTGGGAGGAGGTTTAACTTCCTTCTTAACTAATGCGACATGGCCTTGTTTACATCCTTTCATTTGGAATTCTATAGTTTTTGGCTTCCTCAAAATTCTCAACTAAGATTGTTTTGGCAACCCTCTTCACAAACATGGAAATGGAAGTAGGAAGAGCATTAGCGTATACTTTGATTTGCAACTCCTGGGTGGTTTAGATTTGGGTTGAAATTTGTTCAGGATAGTGGTGAATCGTTGATTGAAGTATTTAAACTTCTCCTTTGAACTCATGGTGGCAGTGAACAACTTAGACATCAAATCTCCTATAGTGGTTTATTCTACAAAATTTTCTAAAAAATCATTTTGAAACTTTGTCCAACTAGTTATGGACCCTACATGCAAGTTAAAGTACCACGTGGAGGCCAAATTCTCAAATGTATAGGGGAAAATCCTGCATACTACATCTTCATGTTGGAAATTCATCTGTCTAATAGCTAGTATGAATTTTTTGATATGGTCTTTAGGCAATCCTGAGGTTTCAGGGTCAAATTTAGGGAGTAACTTTTTGGGATGTCGGGGAAGGTTATGTACTCATCCAGGGATGGCAGAGCATCTCTGGCCAAACAAGGTTGATTATTCTGAGGTGGGTTTCCCATTTCTTCATTATGATCATTGTTATCTTCCATGTCGTCTGACTCCAGAACTTAGCGTTCTAAGTTAAGCCCTTCCTCGTCAAAAAAATTGTCGGGCTTAGAGCAGTTACCGGCCGGTGTTTCTGGGATTACATTAAGGGGATGTTTGATTTCGGTAAGGGAAAAATCTATCAGGTATTCTAATGTGTGAATGAAAACCTTTCCAGGGGTGTCGACCACTGGTTTGCTTACTTGTTTTCTATGAGAAAGTAGTGGAGCTAAGGGTAGTGCTCAATTTGTCTGGCATAAGCTCTTGTGATTCTTCTGAACTAGTTCAACTCCTAGTGGGGAAGAGAGTAAGGTATTTCAGGGAATAAATGTTCTTCCTCTTACTGGGGTGATTTAATCATTTCAGGAGTACTCAGTGTGTGTGGGTTGTCTTGAGAATGACTATCCATGCATGTGGGTTGTTTTGAATCTACAGGCTATGTGAAATAATACATCAAAAATATTTTCAACCATTCATTCTTCAGTCCCTCCTTATACCACCAATTCTATTGAGGGGTCATAAATCCCTTTAACTCAACAGTAGGAACCAAACCTGCCATCGAGGCCCAATTATACTCTACATAGTTTGATAGTGGAATGGTTCTCCAAATCTTGCGATCTAGCCAATTAATCGATGGGATTTACATAGTGATTTACATGATATATTCTCATGAAAAATCCTCCTTCAGTTTGAATGTTCTCTTTTTTGTATTTTCTCTTATAGATGGGTATGATAAAATATAGGTGCTGGTATAAACCAGCTGGGTAAAGGAAAAGTGGAAAATCTTAACTACTGAAGAAGGATGAGATCAAGATAACCCTCATGCTCAAGCATACAGACAAAGATTTTCACACCTACGACAAGCCTAGTACTAATACATCAAATTGTTGGTATTTCAATTATTGACTGAGATACAATTATTGAAATAAAACATACATGCAATAAAATGATGGCAATCAAATTAGTTTCCTTAGCTCTAATCACTAATCACACATTAACACCACGATTTTCTTTCCATCATTAGAGATAAGAACTATAAAAATATTGAATCAACTAACTTATCAATAGATTCAGAAACTCTTACTAATTACCCATGTAATGAGTAATGAGTAAGATTTTTAGGGCTTATGTAATGAGTTAAGGGATTTTAGGGTTTATGTAATGGGTTAAGGGATGTCGGCCCATGGGTTTACCCATGATTAGGCCTTTTTGTAATGTATAAATAAGTAGCTAAGCAATGTAAGAACTAGTTCTAGCTAAGTGTTGTTTTGAGCAGTTGTTGGCTTTGTGTGAGAATGTGTTAAGACTTGCAGAGCTAAGTGAAAGTGATTGTATGTTTCTTTTTGCAAAAATACTGTGTAAGGATTTGTTCTAGTAAGGAGTTGGCTCTGTGATCTAGTGGATCAAATTTTGCTCAAAATTCAAAGTGCCCGGAATTGCTTCAAATCGAACGGGAGCATAGGCCTCATCGTCACGATCCCAACGCAACTTGTTTGGGTTCAAACGGATGTTGGGAGAGAGAGATATCGCGTTCTTTTCAAAACGAAAAATAGGCAAAAAAAGGGATGCTAACTGTACAATCCGTACGGATGCTGATGTGGCAGGCCGTACGACACATGGCAGGTTGTACGACACATGGCAGGCAGTTGTGTGGATAGTTGGAATATGACATGTCTTGTTTGCAATGAATGGGATATCGACACGTGGCCCAATCAATGGCTGCCACATGTCATCCTGGAATGGGTTTAAAATTATGTTGTTGGTCGGAGTCAACCCCGCGACCTCCGGGCAGGGGAAGAGACTTGGGAAGGGTCGCCCAACTGGCGCGCCACCGTATGTTCCTTGTTATATATATGGTGAACATTATATTTGAGTTGATATGTATTGTATGTTGGGGCGCGGACCGGGCCGGGGGTTAGCCCCAACCCCTGGTCCCATGTGTATACAATGTAACCACGTTACTATATGTGTGCCCTCCGACCAATTATCGTATAACCTTTTCATATGAGCCGTCATTCGTATGGGTATACGATGTGACCACGGGTGTGCCTTTTCTAACCATTTTAAACTTTGGCCCTTTTATATATATTGCACGCGGTCATGTGGTGGACTATGTGCCCTCGGCCTTAGACGGTTAAGGGCCAACATGTAACCATTCAACAATTTGTACCGGTTGTGCTGTTGCACCCGGTGCTATGTTTTAACACATAAAAACGCGTGGGGGCTAGGTTGAGGCAACAAGGGTGCATTTTGGCGATCCAGAGACAACAAGTTTGAAGGGGAACATCCAGGAAGCCTATCTTCTTCAATTTTTGGCCAAACGAGGTGCCAAAAAAGCCCAGCTAGGCGTTTCTGGACATTTCGAAGCCATTGGAGCTGTCTATTTGGAATTTTGAGCATTGTAAAGAACATTTTTTATCACTTTGAGCAAAAAATACAAAATATCCATTGAAATATGGACCAGGAGATGTAGCCCAAGAGAGGGGTGAACTCCTTTATCATTTGTTGTGTTATGTGTTTTCTTTTCATTGTTTATTGTTGTTGTTTATATGAATCTTTAATGAATAATTTCTATAAAGGATGTGTTGCAAAATTGATCCATTTTCATTTTAACACATAAATTAAATCTTGCAAATAATTTCAAGAATACAAGTCTTCTTCATTTTTAGATCAAGTTGGTATCAGAGCATAGGTTT
>ML786919.1:295795-386387 GCA_009831015.1 Picea engelmannii | reverse complement strand
GTTTGTATACTCCACTTCCGGTTCCTTCTCGTCCTTGGGAAAGTATTTCTATGGACTTTGTAGGAGGTCTACCTATGTCTAGATGAAATCATGATTATCTTTATGTTGTGGTTGATCGATTTAGCAAAATGTGTATTTTGATGACTTGAAAGAAGCAGGTTACAGCTGAGCAAATGACACAAATGTTATTTCAAAATGTTTGGGTGCATTTTGGATTGCCTAAATCAATTATTTCTGATCGGGATTCTTGATTTGTTGGAAGTTTTTGGTCGAGCTTATGGGCACTCATGGACACCAAATTGAAAAAGAGCACATCTTTTCATCCATAAACCGATGGTCAGACAGAAGTGGTAAATAGAACGATGGTGCATCTTCTTTGTGGTTATTACAGCAAGCATCCTAAACTTTGGGATGAGCATTTACACTACATTCAACATGCTTACAATCGAGCTAAGCACTCTTCAACTCAAACGTCACCATTTGAAGCATGTTTTGGCTATTTGCCCAAATCTCCTTTATATTTTATCTTTGGAAAGGATATTGCTATTGATGGTCAATATGACATTGATAGGGCAGAAAAGTTCATTGAACAAATTCAATCGATACATCAAATGGTGCAAGAGTAGTTGGAAAAGAGTCAAGCCAAGTACAAGATGAGAGTCGAGACATGACAAGAATCATGTTGATCACAGTTTCCAAGTTGGTGATGAAGTTTGGCTTTACATTAGTAAGGAGAGGCTTAAAGGAGAAGGTAAAAAATTGAAACCAATTCGATATGGTCCTTTCAAGATTATTGACAAGATTGGTAACAATGCCTTCCATTTAGATTTGCCTCCTTATATGAAAATGTATGCAGTTGTTAATGTTGAGAATTTGAAATTGTATGAGCCTCCTTTGATTGATGATCAAGGACAACATGTTCAGATTCCTTCTATAGATGATTTTTCCCCAGAATATCTTACAGAACTGCATGAAGACACAATCCTTGACAGGAGAATGAGAACTTCAAAACGAGGAAATGTGGAGTATCTTCAAGTTGGTATTAAAGGTACAAATCCAAGCAAATCCAAGTGGATTGAGGTTGGAAAGGTGAGGGAACTAAACCCTCATATTCAGATAGACTGAAAATAGTCTTTTGGAGGTCCAAAATCTTTCTAATGGGGAGGTGTGATCCAGGGGATCAAATTTTGCTTAAAATTCAAAGTGCTCGGAATCACTTCAAATCAAATGGGAGCGTAGGCCTCATCATCTCTATCCCAACGCAACTTGTTTGGGTTCAAACAGATGTCGAGAGAGAGAGATATCACGTTCTGTTCAAAACAACAAACAGGCAAAAAAAGGGATGTTGACTGTACAGTCCGTATGGATGCTGACATGGCAGGTCGTACGACATGTGGCAGGTCATACAACATGTGGCAAGCAGTTGTGTGGACAGTTGGCATATGATGTGGCTTGTTTTCAGCGAATGGGATATCGACCCGTGGCCCAATCAATGGTCGCCATGTCTCATCCTGACATTGGTTTAAAATTATGTTGTTGGCCGGAGTCAACCCCGCGACCTTCGGGTATGGGAAGAGACTTGGGAAGGGCCGCCCAACCAACACACCACTGTATGTGCCTTGTTATATATATGGAAAACATTATATTTAAGTTTATATGTATTGTATGTTGGGGTGCGGACTGGGCCAGGGCTTAGCCCCGGCCCCCGGTCCCGTGTGTATACAATGTAACCACATTACTATATGCGTGCCCTCCGACCGAGTATCGTATAGCCTTTTCATATGAGCCACCGTTCATATGGGTATATGATGTGACCACAGGTGCACCTTTTCTAACCATTTTAAAATTTTCCCCTTTTATATATATTGCACGCGGTCATGTGGTGGACTATGTGCCCTCGGCCTTAGATGGTTAAGGGCCAGTGCGTAACCATTCGACAGTTTGTACCAGTTGTGCAGTTACACCTGCTGTTGGGTTTTAACACATAAAAATGCGTAGGGGCTAGGTTGAGGAAACAAGGGTGCATTTTGGCGATCCAGAGACAACAAGTTTGAAGGGGAACTTCCAGGAAGCCTATCTTCTTCAATTTTTGGCCAAACGAGGTGCCAAAAAAACCCATCTAGGGTTTTTTGGACATTCTAAATCCATTGGAGCTGTCTATTTGGAATTTTGAGCATTGTAAAGAACATTTTTTAGCACTTTGAGAAAATAATACAAAATATCCATTGAAAGCTGGACCAGGAGATGTAGCCCAAGAGAGGGGTGAACTCCTTTATCATTTATTGTGTTATGTGTTTTCTGTTCACTGTTTATTGTTGTTGTTTATATGCATCTTTAATGAATAATTTCTATAAAGGATGTGTTGCAAAATCGATCCATTTTCATTTTAACACATAAATTAAATCTTGAAAATAATTTCAAGAATACAAGTCTTCTTCAGTTTTAGATCACTTTGTGCCTTGACCCAATTTTGGGAAGGAGGATCTGGTGAGCTGCGCGAAGACCTCCTGTCCTATGTAGAGTTGGGCTCTGTGGATTTGTGCATAGGAGCAAGTGAATGTAAGAAGATTGAATATCAATAAATAAGAAGAGAAGAATATTGGTGGACATAGCCCCACACTGGGGTGAACCATGTATATCCTATGTTTTTTGTGCTTTGTGTGATGTTGTTGATATTATTTATGATGTTCTCTTCTTAGTGCATTGATCTTTATGGATGATAATTAGATATATGGATGCTTAGTGATTTATTGATGTTGAATGAATGATATATCTGAACTAATGTTATGTGCTAAGAGGTGTTAAGGGATTGATCTAGATTGTTACTGCACTGATCTGTAATAAGGGTTAATCTACGATGTGAATTAGAACCACAATCTAATGCATATTATTGGATAGTACTCTATTAAGTGTTGTAATCATAGATCTGTGTCCCAGCTTGGTTGTAGACACCTGAGTCCTACAACCCCCCTTGCCTCTACCTTGAGTGAGACTTCATCTGCTTTGCAGGTGTTTCCGAAAGGGCCGATAGTTAGGGTTTTGTTGGTGTGTTGTTAAAGTGTTGAACTCTGGGTCTACCCCTATGCCAACAAATGGTTCTGTTGTCAGGACCTGAAACTGTGATTGTTGGGAACTGAAGAAAAGAGAAATATATGTGTGTAGATCTGTTGTTGTAGTGCACATTATTCTACTTAACTTGTGAATCTTTGTGCTAATAAAGAAACCCTATCTAAAGAAAAGAGGTAAGATCTTAAAGCTTTGTGCTCTATTAAAGATAAGATAAGTGGAAATTGTTTCTTCGAAAGTATGAATCTAGGTATGTTTGATAGATGTTTTCCTAGTCTAAAAAATAGGGCACAGTTAGAAGAAAGAGTTGATCTGAATAAATTTGATAGAAATAGAGAAAGATATGTTATTCCTATGCATAGAAATAATTTTTGGACTAATAAGTGGATGCAGGAACCTAGAAAGAATTTGTATGCATAGAAAGAATTTTTATTGCTATGCATAGAAAGAATTTTTTGCAGGTCCAACACTATGATCCGAGTGCATAGAATAAGAGAGGCTAGGGATCATTTAAAAGAAAGAGAGGATTGAAACTGTGTTATAATTGTAGAAGACTGGGACATATTGCTAAGGAATGCCCTGGTATAGGCCCTATCTGTATTTGTTGTAAAGTTGTTGGTGATGAGATTTTGGATTGTCCGAGAACGATTGCTAAAGTTGAAAAGATGAACATGAGACGAGAAAAATATAAAGAAGGTCAAGAGACTAAGGATCTATTAGAAAATCATAAAGAGAAATAATCAGAGACAGATCAGACTATGTTAGTACAATTAAAAGAAGCAATGGATGACCACAAGGATGTTAGTTTACCAGAGATCCTGAAAGAAAAACAATGTATAGAAACAAGAATAGGAGACTTCGACATAGATTGTGTCTTGGATGAGGAAACACAAGTAAATATCATGCCAGAAAGCACTTGGGAAATTTTGGGAAAGCCTGTTATGATACCTTCATTGGGAAATATAGTCTTGTTTAAAGGAAAGATGATAATGCTATGTGGAGGAATTACTAATATACCTATGATTTCTCATGAAACCTCGACTGAAGAAGATTTTGAAGTTATTAAGTTTGTTGACAACAATGCCCCTTTTTCACTTTTGTTAGGAAAGAATTGGATTGAGAAGGATCAGATCAGAAGGAAAGAAGAGGAGGAAGCCAAAGAAAAGAAAAAGAAAGAACTAAGGGATCTCATAGTTAGAAGAATATATCGACTGATAGAAGAGAGATAAGTTGAGTTGAAGTAGAAGAAGGAAAGAGAATTAGCTATCGAGGTTGAAATAACACAAAAAGGTTTGAAGGACCTATCCATGCAAGAAAGAAGAATACCTACCCTGGAGTTAATAAAGAGAAGAGGTATTACCTTTGATCCCTTTGAAAGAACATCAGCAGTGTGAACTCACAATGTTAAGAGAAGATAAGAATAAGAATGGAAAGAGGAATCCAGAGACTCATATCACAGGGAAGAAGGCAAGAAGGCTCAGTAAGAAGAAAGAAAAATTAGAAAAACTAGAGGAAGTTCCAGAGAAGACTTCGCAAGAGGCAGGCTTGAAGAACTTGAACCTCGCCGGAATAGCAGAACCATGTAGAATGAGACTTCTCCATGATGAAGCTACATGACTGTTGGATGTGCCTTGGTCATTAGAATGACACTCCAAAATGGATAGAAACACATTCATTGATGGAAAGACCGTCATTGGACCATTGGGACCATGCCATAATGACCGGATTCATATTAATTGAGGCATTCCTGCCCATTGGAGGAATTCATTACGATGTTGCTTATTTAACCTGTTGGAAACTATGCTGGGACCACTTTTTTCCACTCACAATTATCCTACTAACAAAGAATCCATTTCATACCGCGTTGTGCTGCCTAGACCTCATCGTCTGTTTGATTACCTTGTATGTCTGTTCGGCTACCTGATCTCCTTGATTACGAGTGTGAATGCTGGGCGAACAGAGTGTGTTAGAGACGTTTGTGGAGGAAATTCTCATTGATCTCATGGCTGAGAAAGTCCTATTCGTAGGGATACAGGAATCATCGACTGATGGATTGCAAGCATCCCCCTCAACTGGACATCGTTCTACCCAAACTACTGAAAAGAGAAGCAAGCACCGCGACGATATGGTTAATGCGAAGAAGATATCGTTGGTATTTCTTAACTACATCCCACCTCTGGCTGGCGCAGTTAACCGCGACAACATTCCTCAAGATTTCTAGTACACTCTGATCATCACTTACATCCCGAAGGGGATACACGTAGTTGGACCCCAGTTAGTACACATACAAGCACTGAAGAATAATGACTTCAACCTCAATGATAGGAAGAACTACATGATGATCGTGACACATAGGTACCTAATGAAGACGATTGGGGAGGATCCTAATATAGTCTCCCAGTCGTGGATTAAAGAGCTCACGCGATCAATAATCTTGAACATGATGAAGATCCCTCACTTCGGTTGACATCAAGAGGTTAGCTCTTGCGTTAAAATCCTCCTATCGTGCTATCATGGAGGTTATAATTGGTTATATAGGTGCATCATTGTGGATCCCATGCTGATCCACCTGATCACTAGATTGAGCATGTAGGGACTGAACCCTCAACAATTCTACCTAGGGAAAACTTTAGATCGTTCCCTAGCACAATGCATCAAGGAAGACTATGGCGATGTAGAGAAGGGAAAGAGTGGATACAAGGTAGCCTCTATCTAGGATGCGTAGTGTGCCTTTCTTTCCAACTGATCACCAGCAAGCTCGTTAGAAAGAACTGGCCCACACAAGTCACAGGGTTCGTAGTGGACCTCGTAGGGAAGTGCGTAGAAGGAATGAAGATGATTTGGGCAAGTTACCTCATCAACGATTTGGAGAAGGACTACCGTGAAGCGTAAGACCAGGGATATGAGTTTCATTTTAGTTAGCTATTGGTATTGATCGCATTTGTCTCCTGGAAAATGCCAGAAGGAGCAACCTTCCCTGAAGTTGAGCCATCAAAGTCATTGGCCACGAGGTTCTCCACCTTGTGGTACATGAATGACATGGTGAAGTAGTGACAGTCGAACATTGTTTTCCATTATTACTACCTACAGCTAAAGCATGCCATAGAATCACTCCCTTTAATGAAAATGAATACATTTCACACATACAAACCATTAGCAAAGTTTTGCGCAGACCGACATTTCATTTATATTTCTGCACGTAGGGACGAGAGAAAAGAGGAGTTACAATCTTACTATAAACTGACCCATGAAGATATGGAAGAGATCACCAAAGAATGGCCAATAGATTTTCTTGTACCAGTGGAAGGTACAAAACTCTTCGACCCTGACATCATAGGAATCCCATTGGTCACCCGGTTCGAACATGATGGACAGAAGAAAAAGAAGAAAAAGGAGGGTGTGCAAAACATAGAAAGTGATGAAGAGGACATCGCATCGGAGGAAAGTAGACCTGACTCGCCTGCAAGAGGAGGAGGAGGATACGAAGTGAGCCAAGAATAAGGAGGGTAAGAAGGAGAAAATCAAGGCAAAGGAAAAGTTACACCACCAAAGGATCCCCTAACCGAGGCTGAAACATCAAAGAAGAGGAAGGTTTCTCCACAGAAGCCTTCAGCGAGAAAGAATTTGTGAGACCATAAGCCTCAGTCAAAGAATGTGCTCACAACAGATCATGTCGATCTAATCATCATAGCTATAGAAGATTCTTTAGAGGATATCTTGCAAAGACATGGTGTGAAGCAGGAAACATTGTATGAAAGAATAGAGAAGGAGTTGCAGGAGATACAACAAGCCATCCATTTGAGTTGTGCAGTACCTACTATGCCTTCTTCATCTAAGATTGCATAATTGGGGGATGAGCCCACCCAATTATGAAGGCTAGTAGATGCAATAGAGGCTTGACTTCATTGAGCCCAAGAAGAAAAGTATCAGGCTACATAAGCCTTGAGGAAATAAATGGAGGAGGTATTATAGAAACTTCGAGCTGTGCAGAAGGAGAAAGATGAAATTTAGGCAATGTATGAGGCGGACAATGAAAATATGTAGAAAAAAGAGACCATCTGCTCGCAAAGTAGATTGTGGTCAAAGAGGTAATGAATAAATTACTTCTCTCTATGCTAGTCTTGGCACAGGAGGGAGAATAATCAACCAAGATGCAAGTGGGGAAGCTCGTTGAAGCCATTCAATAGCTTCAAGAATGAGTAATGGAGCTAGAGATATATGCAGTGTTGAGAACTCCACAAGAAGTGCACAATCCGAGGGAAGAAATTGCCAAGATCATAGTAGAAATAATCAAGGTACTTTACTTAGAGTGTAAGCAACTAAGTGATCGGAGCGCGCAGACCTATGAGTGCATTGCAAAATATCCAGAGCTGAAGAAACTGGAAGCATAACTACAAGAGGTGAAGCACCAGGCATCCACTGTGCAAGCACATATGAAGCTACTTACTATAGTCGAGAAGATGAAAATATCATAGGAACAATGCACAATCCAACAACAGGTTACTACCATCTAGAGCAAAGTCATGGAGGTGACATAGAGACTCCAGCTAGTGCAGGACGAAGCCTACACACTTTTTGAAGATATTGAAGGACAAGGCTTGCAACTAGAGAAAGTGGTTGTGACAGTGGAACAGTGCTTGGAAGGGCCTATTCCAGAACAAATGATTCAAGAGTTCACCGAGAAGGAGGCTCTAGCAAAACAACAAGTCGAGGCAGATTGAGCGAAGCTCGAGGCCTTTGAAGAAATGTTGCTTAGATCTGAGTGACTCAAGACGAGTCATAGGTGAGTGTTGGGGGTCTGTTCACCCTCGACCAAGTTTTGAGGAAACATTGGTCATGTTGGACCATTTTTGGGACTTCGACAGGCTGGTCGAAGATGGAGCACTGAGGCGGAGCTGATATCGCAGGATCTCACCTATTTTGTGGGATTTTAGGGTTTATGTAATGGGTTAAAGGATGTCAACCCATGGGTTTACCCATGATTAGGGATTTTTGTAATGTATAAATAAGTAGCTAAGTGATGTAAGAACTAGTTCTAGCTAACTGTCATTTTGATTAGTTGTTGGCTTTGTGAGAGAATGCATTAAGACATGTAGAGCTAACTGCAAGTGATTGTAAGTTTCTTTGTGCATAAAGACTGTGTAAGGATTTGTGCTAGTAAGTAGTTGCCTCTGTGCCTTGACCCGATTTTGGGAAGGAGGATCTGGTGAGTTGCACGCAAACCTCCTATCCTCTGCAGAGTTGGGATCTGTGGATTTGTGCATAGAAGCAGGTGAATGTAAGAAGATTGAAGATCAATAAAGAAGAAGAGAAGAATATTGGTGGATGTAGCCCCACACTAGGGTGAACCACACATATCTTGTGTTTGTTGTGATTTGTGCAATGTTGTTGATATTGTTTATGATGTTATCTGCTTAGTACATTGATATTTATGGATGATAATTAGATTTATGGATGCTTAATGATTTATTGATGTTGAATGAATGCTAGATCAGAACTAATTCTATGTGCTAAGAGGTGTTAAGGGATTGATCTAGATTGTTACTGCGCTGATCTGTAATAAGGGTTAATCTGCAATGTGAATGAGAACCACAATATAATGCATATTATTGGCTAAGTACTATGTTAAGTGTTTTAATCATAGATTTATGTCCCATCTTGGTTGTAGACACCTGAGTCCTGCAACCCCCCTGCCTCTACCTCAGGTGAGACTTCATCTGCTTCGTAGGTGTTGTCGAAAGGGTCAGTAGTTAAGGTTTTATTGGTGCATTGTTGAAGCATTGAACCCTGGGTCTCCCCCTGTGCCAACACTTCCTCTTTTTTTCTCGATCATACCTCATCCCTCAAGTTGTCCATTGGGATTCCCAGTGTGTCAAGTGGCTCAACATCCAAGGCACTTTCGACCTCATGCTCATTCTGTGGACTACTCTAACTTGGAGAATCGAGACTCGAGGTGGATACCTTCTCAGTTTCTATTTCCTCTCTGATTTTCACCAGAGTGACCAGGGACACCTCTGAACTCTCCTCATCATCGTAGATGGTTATTAGATTGAACATGGGATTTGGTGTACCTATTTTCCCTAATTTCCTCTCTATCTCGGGCTGAGTCAAAACTTCCTCTGGCGATCTGACCTTTGTTGTTGAAGCTTCAGGGTTATCTAACCTGGTGGTTTCTTCAATTTGTACTATCTTTGGGTCCCTTGGTCCTCTTCGGCTTTCGATTGGTTTGTCAGCAGGAACCCTCATCATCTCTACGAGATCCAGGTCATTCTACAACTGATCAATGACTCTATGTGCCTCTTCCATCAGGAGAAATCCCCTTGTCCATTCCTTTGGTGTCAAGAACAATCCCCTTCTTTGCACCTCTGTTGTCTCTACCACTTTGATTTCTTCCCTAGATCTTAGGGCCTCTTGAGCCGACTGCTCTATTATTTCCACCTATTCATCCACACTCATGTCCTTGAACCTGGTCATGTTTGGGTTGGCCATCCTCTACACCACCTCATCCCAATCCTGGGAATTCTCTGTGAAGACTTCATCCTCAAACTTATCATGAGAATATGGCCAACAGGATGATACTTGCGATCCATGTTGGAGGACTATGACTTTAGGATCATTCTTGTGGAATCAGCCTGTAGGGAAGCTAAATTCAATTTGGCTCAACCCTTCTTGTTTGGCTTGAGCAATATCCTTTACCAAATAAAACCCCACATGGAAAGTGTAAGGTCTGAAAGCATGTTTCTTGTATTTGACCAATGTGGCATTATATCCCTACAAGATGGTCTGATAACATAATTTTCCCACAACAAGTCGGTCTGGGACATGAGTTGGTAGGAGATGTGGTGCTTCGGTGGCCCTGAACACTCTGATGTAGGTTGAGCGTTCGTACAAGTACCAATGGCCTACCTTGGCAATCATTTTCTTGGCTACCGCTGATAGCCTTGGGCATTCCTTCTTAAAAAGAATAAAATAAATGTGGGCGATGAATTCATCGTAGATGAGTGCGTAAGATTTCTTGTACCTGTTCTCCCATATAACACTGAAGTAGATGTGGATTGGGAGCTCTGCAACATGCCAATTATACTCATTTTGGTGAAGACATTCCTTGCACACATGACATCGAGTAGATACGAGGCCATGTAGAAAGTTGGTGCCTCTCCTTCCTTCGACGTCTGAGCCTATTGTACACAAATGATTAATTTTTTTGAGATTATTGTTCCCCAGTTAAAGCTTCTCTTAATGATTGAAACTATGTATGCCAAAGGAATCCATGCTTCCAAAAACTTGGAGTAGTCCTTTTCTCCATATAACCGACATATGAGAGACATAAAATAGATGTATGGCTTCCTTAGGCTAATCGTTCCATACCATCCATTGCTCCGGTTAGTGAATTTCTTGTCCTCTTTCCACCATGATTCCATCAATCGATTGGTGTCATGGAACTCATAAAACTTTACCATGAAGTCCGTGTCAAGTCGCTCCTCTGGGTCCTTGAGCTTATAGTACTTATGGACTTTTATTGGGAGGAAAACACCAACACACTTGCCATTCTCATCATTGATCAAGAATTTATGCCCATCTGTGCGGTCAATGAGCCACTTCAGGACCTCTATGCAGGGGAAAATGGGGGTTCTACTTGCCACCATGTGTAAATACAACCTTCAGATGTTGGGGAACACCTGGTCATCAAACGCCCTTACGTCCAGGTTGTTGTGTGGGATATACTATGGGAATTCTTCTCGACTAATTCTATTGAAGAGATCCCCCCACTATGGGAGTGCTACCTTAGATCCAGTGCTTGCCTCTATATTGCCAAAGGCCAGAGGCTGGATGAAAGTTTTATTTGTTGTTGTTTTGATGACAGGATACACCCTAGGGGCATACTTTAATTTCCTCGTGGTCCCCAGAGAATAACCTTCACCTATCTATGGTTCTTTCAACTTTGGTGCTCTTGGAGAGCATTTGGTGGTTGGATTTCTCGGTGGAATTCTTCCTGCAACTAGAGTAGAGTTTAGAGAATGTGTAAGAAAAAGATGAATATATATAAATTATAACCAACGAATTGATAGACTTTGATACATACCTTTGAAGCTTTGTTAAACCTGATTTTTGGTAATCAAAAGGTTCAGTCCAGTTCTTGAGTTTCTCGCTCTACTCTTTTGGATTCTCTGGAATTCACTTATATGTAGAATGAATTTGTTCAAAACATTTCTATAGATTTAAATAGGGATAATCTTACCATGTCGCAACAGCCATTCAATTTAGGTTATGAGTGAAATTTCAACAAAACTGTCACTGTATCTTCAGAGGATTTTAAACTTAAATTCATTGTGGGTTGACGGAGGAGGCGCGGGTAGCAATGTGATCTATCGACAATTTCAAAATGTTGTTGTCTAATCGGTGCATGGGGTAGAAACTAATGCTGGATAGGGCATTAACTAGTTCCTTGAATGTCCAAATTTTGATCATATCTAATGCCACAAATGTCCCATCGTTCTTCTCTTTCAATTAGTGGATCGAGAGTTGAGATTATGGTGTGAACATTTTTTCACTGATATCCTCCTACAAAATCTCTGACGCCGATCAATATTACCATACAGTATTGACGTCACAAAGCTGACTTGGAGGTGTGACTAGGACCTGGGGAAGCAAAAATGAATTGGGATGGAACTAGACTGTACGACCCTCTTACCTAGTAAAGACACGTGGAATTCAATACCAATGACTTAATTCACTCGTGTTAATAGGAGTCGGGACTTTCTTTAAACCATTCATTCTAAAACCAAATCCTAACTTGTCGACACCGAAAAGTGTTAAGGATCGGCGATCGGTGATAAACCTAGCCAAGTGCTCTTGGATCGACTCCCTCAAAAAATTATCAATATCGATAATGCATTGGGGATCGACGGTCGGAGATAACTTTATCGCGGTCGAAATGTTTGATGTGATCCTTTTGGATTTTCCATGATCTTGATAAAGTGCATCAAGCATCATCTATCGATGATTTTTTTACTTCCTTTGTTAACGTCTGTCTTCCTCAAATTTTACCGATGCTGAAGGAGATTGACTATCTATTTAACCTTTATGTAAATAACCTATGTAAACCAAAACAACCTTCTATGGATGGCGACGAGGATTTTTGATCGATGACTATTATTTTTGGTAGTTTCTTTACTTACTTGAATTCTTTCAGATGGCGAACCTGAGCACATTAGGTGCAGCGTTTGTATGTCGATTCTTAATTTAGGTGTTAACGTATTTTAGTCATGAGGTTTCATAATCTCAAAAAGACCTAAATAGGTTATAAGAGTCATGAAAACAATCAAAGATAAAACATTTCCCAAAATGAAGTCAAGTCAAACAGTGTAGAAAACCAAGTGGTACCCAAAAAGTGACAAAATTTGATAAGGATTTTTAGGGTGTGTTGAGTGCTCAACAGGTCCCTCCTTATTTCTTTCTTTAGTGGTTCTTGAAGTCTTTGGTGACCCAAGGACGTAGCAACTTCCAGAGTGTTTTCAGAAGAGGAGGCAATTATGAGAGCCCAACAACTTGAAATGATCTACTCTCAGTCTGACATGCTCTACGATATCTTGCCAGATGTGTTACGGTCTACTCTCGGTAAGGCCAAGAAAAATTTTGGACCCCATGTCGATGACATTGTGGGATCAACACAAAGCAATTCCATGGACCTGTTGTCGAATCAGTTGCAACAATTTTTGATACAATAGGCTGTGGCCAACCAGACCCAAGTTCAATTGTTCCCCCTACCTAAACATCAGATGTACACAGTGTGTAGTTGACGAATCCCAAGGCCAACCAGTAAACCAAGGGAAAGAAGAAACAACAAAATAATAAGGGTAAGGGGGATAAAAAGGCTACCAATAATTTTGGCCAGGGGAAAACGGAGAAGAAGAAATCGAAGTATCTGTGTAATCTCTACACAAAAGACTACCCGACTCATCTATGCCCTCATCTTGTAGAAGCCCATAAGCTATTAGCATAGTAACAACTTATTGTGTTGATGAACTCTTTTCCACAAGGGAAAAACATGGCTCAAGATTCAACATCCATGAGCATGGAAGGGGGTAGTCAGGGACCCCCCGCACCTACCAATAAAAACCCAGCCGCAAATATTTACATGATGAATTCCAAGGCTCATTTAGTGACCAAGGCCCGAGACTAGGGAATGTCAAAATCTACTGAGAAGGGAAAGGAAGCCACTAATCGATCAAATCCTCTCCAAATTGAGAAGGTGGTGGGAGAAACAATGACTCACATTCATAAAGGTGCGTTTAATAAGGCTTCTCATAATCCAAACACGAGGGCCACCCATAACTACTCTTTTGTAGAGGATCCGGCACAAAACTCTTGTACGATGTCTGCTTTGGAAGTCCTCCAGATTTTCCCCTCATAGAGAAAATCTTTGTTATCCACCTTGGGAGTGGCAGAGACTTATAAACCAAGAGCGATCATTTTCGATCCAACCGACTTAAAACCCCATCTTCCTCACCCCGTTGCCTTTCAGATAGTAGTGGTTTACACCACGAAATATTTTACGTGTAACATTTTATGTACAGTCGTTGATGAGGGTTCCTCTACTTGTGCAATGTCATTGGCATGTTGGAAGGCCATTAGCCAACCTGAGTTGTCTCTTTCACCTACATTGCTTACAGCATTTGACGGTCAGTCATTTAGACCACACAGAATTATTCCTTCCTTCCCCGTGAAGTTGGGAGGTAAAATTGTGTGTGTTGAAGTTGAAGTGGTTGATGTGCCTCTCGACTACAACCTGTTGTTAGGAAGGAGTTGGAATTTTGCGATGCATGTAGTGGTTACTACAATTTTTCGAGTCTTGTGTTTTTCGCATGAGGTTTGGATTGTGACCATCGACCAGTTGTCATTTTCTCGTCTTGACCCTTCATTGGGGTATTCCATGGTATCAATGATTGATAATCCATAGGCTGTCACTGTAAACTTAGGTGTCAGTTTGTTTCCATCGTTGATGGGAACTTTTGATTACCCGCCACCTTCAAGTGATGTGAGGCTTATATCGGTTGTTCCTGACTAGCCGAGGGCTACAATTTTTCAAGTATCATCATTTAGAACAAGCTACTTTAACGATCCATGGAATTTACCTTCCCATAGGATTTGATGGAAGGGATAGGGCATTGCGGCATGGCCATGTCATTATTCATGGATGAGGTTGCATGAAACATTGTCTAGTAGACTTCAGCCAACCCCAATCTGACTCCCACACAGGAGTTAGATCTATTTCTCGAGCCTAACTGGGCTCAATATTATCTTGCCACTCAAGATCATTTAGAATTGGTCTTTCCCTCTCATGAGGAGATTCTCGAGGAAATGACTGGTCTCTATAGACCTTGGGATGATCTACATCATAGATCTTACTTCTTTCCAGAGTTAAGTAGAATAGAGGCGAGAGAATTTATTTTGACCGTGAGTGGAGATAATCCTTGTCCTATCAATTCTTTGGCTACACAAGGAGTTTATGCTGAGGGTAACATGGAAAGAATTGATACAATGATTCCAATTGATATCTCCAAAACCCCTAGCATTGTGGAGAATGTTTTCATCGGAGCGGATTTCTCCCCAAAAGATATTCAAACTTACACTGAGTTATTCAAATAATTCTGCGATGTTTTTTCTTGGTATTATGAGGAAATGTCAGGCATCGACCCACAAATTTTCAAGCATGAAATTACAACTTATCTTGATGCTAAACCGTTCTGAAAGAAGCTTTGTCTAGTAAATCCTCGAAAAGAGGTATCAATCAAGGTAGAAGTAGAAAAACTGCTTAAAGTCGGTTTTATCTACCCTGTACAATTGACGAAATGGGAGTCAAACTCGGTTCTAGTTAACAAGAAACATGACACAATTCACGTGTATATGGACTTTCATGATTTGAATAAACCTTGTTCGAAAGACAATTTCCCTACCCCGTTTATAGATCATATTGTCGATGAGTGTGCGGGCTGCAAAATCTTTTCATTCATGGATGGTTTTTTGGGATACAATCCGATTCAAATCAAACCCAAGGATCAACATAAAACAACTTTTATTTTTCCTTAGGTTACTTTCACATATCATAGGATGCCTTTTGGCCTGAAGAATGTTGGAGCCACCTTTCAGTAGGCCATGTCATTTTCTTCTCATGACCTCAAACACATAGTCAAAGCGTATCTTGATGATGTAGTATCACGTTCTCGCAAGAGATCTGATCATCCTGCCCATCTTCGACTAATATTTGAGAGATGTCTCTATTAGCGGATTTGCTTGAATCCTAGCAAGTGAATTTTTTTTGTGATGCCAAGTCATATTTTAGGTTTTATTGTATCGACAACAAGGATCATGATTGATCCTCTCAAGTTTGAGGTGATAGTTCAATTGCCTCCCCCATGCACGATACCTCAACTTCAGATCTTACATGGGGAAGAAAATTTTCTTCAACGTTTTGTCACAAATTATGACGAGATCACTAAATGGTTTATGCATATTTTGAAAAAAGGGGTCCCATTATGTTGGGATCAAGCTTCTCATTGCTCCTTTGAAGTTTTGAAACATGCCTTGACGTCTGCCCCTCTACTCCAACTTCCTGATTATAACAAAGATTTCTTGTTGTATTTGGCTATTGTGGAGTTGACCATCAGCATGGTCTTGGTTCAAGAAGATGATATGATTGAGGAGAAAATTATATATTACCTTAGTCGAGGCCTGGTTGGACCGGAACTCAACTATTCTCACATTGAGAAACTTGCTTTGGCAACTGTTCATGTTGTCCAATGGTTCTGTCACTACATTTTACTTCACAAGACCATGGTCATTGTCATCGTCAAACCTTTCCAATATGTGTTAACAAGACGGGTCATTGGCGGAAAGATTAGTAGATGGATAGTCATCTTATAGGAAATTGACTTGGATTTTGTTTCTGTGAAATCCAAAAAGTTGTTGGTCTTTATCGAACTCGTTTTGGAACTTCCGGTTGAGTCTAGTGATATCATGCCCAAAGAGTCTCCTATTAATGGATATTTTTTTCTAATTGCATATTTGAACCCTTGGTATGGAGATATACTTGTGTATCTCCAAAATTTGGAGTGCCCCGCTTTTTCTTCCCATGATGAGCATCGACAAATTCAACATCAGGCGCGAAACTATATTATACTCGAAGACACTTTGTATCGTCAAGGTATATATTTCATTCCTCGATGATGTCCTATCCACAAGGAGGCAGAGCTCATTTTGAACAACTGTCACACTGGAGATTGTGGCAGTCATTTGTTTGGGTTGTGTTAGCACTCTATAATTTCCCAGGTTGAGGGAGAAATTGACAAAGGTAACTGTTTCAACCACTTGGAGTCTTGGATCTAGCCCTCCAAGACTTAGAGAGGGTTCTCTCTGTATGATTTAGCTTGGTTTGGAATAAGATATTAGTCTAGTTGTGAGGGATCAGGGTTTTTGGTTTTTAAATGCTTGGGTTGGGACAACAAGGAGGACCATTGGGAAAATGGGGTCTGCACTTAAATATATGATTCACTCTCAGATCTAGACAAAACTCTTACACAGGGCAAGGTAGTGGAAATGTTGGATTGAATCAAGTTTTAATGGTCTGAAATGAGGAAAAGGTAGAGGAGAAAAATTCAAGCAAAGGAGCATTTAAGAATTCCTAAACTGGTATTTTAGAAGAGAAACATAAAGATTATCAAGAACCATATGTAGAGTATTTTACCAATAAATTCTTCTCTATTACTATCCTTTGATAATAAGAATTTAAAAACATGTGAAATGATAATTGGAAAAACACATAACAGAGAAAAGAAACGCCACCAACACCTTGACACAAGAATCCTGTCAACAACTTGCCTATTACTGATCGATCATTTGAGATTACAGAAAAATATTTCTGGAATGGAAAATCCCATAGTCTAGCAAATAAAACTACTTCCTCTCAGGTCCCCCCTTATGCATCAAAGTCTGTAGCTTTATAGCCCGTACAAAGTAGTTATAGATCCTAGAAGGATGGATCAAATTTGCTAAAGATAGAAAGTCAAAACAAATTTACAAAAAGATAGGAAATGATCCTCAAAATGAGGTCAATCTCCTTATTTCATGGTCTTTCCATCATCTAGAACCTCTATGCTGTGTAGAAAACCTTCCAAGGCTGTTTGATATCCCTTGATGAAGATAAAAATTGAATTTGCCAAATTTTTGGGGAAATAAAAATAGGTTCCTAATCAACTTGAACACCTCTTCAAACCTCTTTTGCATCAAATATGGATTTTGGATTTGATACTATAATTCAATATGTATCTTTGGAAAGCATTTCCAAGAGATTCGGTTGAGAAAAAATTCGATCTGGGTGAAAAATACACCTTCAATGCCTTGTCTCAAGTTTCGGTGGTTAACAAAGATAGAATCTGAATGTATTAACCACTAAAAAGATCTGCTTTCAGTGGTTAATGAACAATCGTCCTGTTCGCCTAAACCACCAAAAACTGTGCTTTCATCAAAAATTCAAAATTTGCAAAAATGAATTACCTCGTTGCTTCTATGAGTGTTCAAGGCTGCTTTGGTGATGGTCGTCTTTCAGGTATAGTGCCAAAGACTTCAATTTTCTATGTAGAAGGTTCTATTTCATCATCTATAGTAGTGGCTAACTCTGCTAGGATTTCCAATCCTAGGTGCTTTGGAGTTGAAGTTTGTGAATCTTTCATTTTTAATCTTAGGGGTCTAAGTTGTCTGTACAACTTGGTATTCTTCTTCATGTGACTTTGCGTTGGAGCTTGGGTACTGGATTTGAGTTGTGATTTTATATCGATTGCTATAAACAATCTGTTGCTTTGATGTACTCAAAAGGGATAGGATACATGCACAAGAATAGTTGCGAGGGTCAATATTTGACCCTTGACCATTTGTTGACAAACATCAAAGAAATTCTACTACTACAGAACCTTTATTGCAAAAGTATTCTTTTCATATGAGAACTCCACATGCAAGCTGTAGATTATATAATTCTTAAGGTCTCGAGTTAAACCCTTCCAGCCTCATATCTTGCAAGTTAGAGAACCGTCTCTAATGAAACTATGTAGCCAAGATTTTTAAGGCAATCTCATACACATTCCATGACAACCCATTGGAAGATAGAATACGCTCTAGTTGAACCTTTTCCAGAGTTTGTCTTCCCTCATCAAATCGCTTCCACCTTGAGAAAGCCGAAATGTTTCAAGATGCAACCTGTGAATTAATTTTATCTATCTTCAATCTCATATCTCCAATGAATTCATAACCAGAACTATCTTTTGCATGGAAGTTAACCGAACTACTATAGAATCCTCCAATGAGAGAATAAACCTTGTTAGGATTCCGAATGTCAAAAGCAGGGTGTTGCAACAAGCGTTGTACATTCTTGATATTGCTCGAGATATCGAAGACAGTCAGCACAAAATTAGGAGGAAAAAATGGATTTGAGGTGAGTTAATTGGCATAGAAAAAGCAATGACTTGGGATTCTATAAGATGGAGGTGACAAATGGAGTCTTAATAGTGCATAACAAAAAACTCGGGCTTCTATATGATATAACTAAGGATAACAGAAGGCTCGAGTTTGATTCCTAAATCAAAGAAATTTTAAATGATTAATTGAATATGAAATCATTACGACGATATTCCTTGGAAGTGGATTTATGAAAGATACATGTAGATTTAAGCAATTAGGCGGAACTAAAACAAACATAAAATCCTGTGCATGCAGAGTTTTAATGTGAAATGGTATGTGGATTCTTGACAGGTACCATATCACATCAAATCTATATTAGGAGTAATCATACCATATTTCCATCATCAGTTTGCTTAACTATAAGTGGTTAGCCTTCCATCATTATGCCAATTGACATCTAGATCGTGCGAAAATGCGAGCTCTGATCTTTCCAAGCTTACGCCTTTTTGGTGGTTTAATCAAACTTTTCTTTTCTCTATTAACCACCAAAAGTGAAGGCTTTCGGTGGCTAATGAATGCCTATGGGTTCGCCTAAGCCACTGAAACCTGTAATTTCCTCTTTTGAAAATAAAATCGAATGCAATGTTTATTTTGAACTTATTTACAAACAATAGGCTTTCAAACAAGCTTATAAAAATTTAAAAATAAAATTTTCAAAAACTTCTTATCACCTAAAATGGGAAAACTTGACTGTGCTATTTTAGGAGATAACAACTAAGCTAAGAATTGTTGCGATAAAAGCTAAGACGTGTTGAGATTTTTTTGCCACCTTCACATTTTCACTATGCATCATGAGCCATCTGTGTTATGCCTGAAAAGATATCAGTTAGAATATTGATTCCTCTATTATATAGGGTTCTAACATAGGCTCCACCTGGGGAAGATATCTCTGAAGGAGATGTCTAGAACCACTGAATTCTGGGAACTTGATGATCAGTGCCTTATCCATCAGGCTGTTCCCCAATATGCAACCCGATCTGCTACAAAATCCCTGGTAGCTGAAAATCTTGAACTGAAATCAAAACTCTTTGCAAGCTGAAGTCTGGATCACACTTGAACTGAAAAACTAAAAAGCACTCTGAAACTGAAACTAGAAAAATGCTCAGAGTAGTAAACTTATTTGCACCCATTTACCTACCCTAATCTACTTGATAATTTTGATGAATCAGGTAATACAGAAATGCCAATGGAGCCAGTCAAGTAGCTGCAAAGAAAAATGGACAACTTGATTGCTTGTCAGTGAAATCCTAAGTATACCTTGATTATGTGTCCTCGTGATATGAAATGGAAACCGTTGACATATTTGGTCTTTATAGAGAATACATGTTTGAAAACTCAAGCTAACATGAATCTCCATGTAATCCGCCATAGCATCAATTAAAACATGATGCACGATATTTGCTTCTAGATCTTCAATGACTAGTTGATCAGTTGCATCCTCAAAATTAAACCCTGCATCTACAACTTCAGCCTTATACTTGAAAACATAATCATCATCAATCTGCAAATCAACAAGTAGTATGATTTCCTCTTGCTTTGGAGAAGGAATATTTTCCAAGAATTCTTTGAGATCTCATCAATTATATGACTGAATTTGAGAATCCAAAAGTTCAATATCATTTTCGAACTTTTCAACAACTAGCTCAAGAAAACAAATTTTACTTTTAGGAGAAAATTTGCTCGATTCCAAAATA
The DNA here is from genome assembly GCA_009831015.1 of Picea engelmannii. Classification (NCBI taxonomy): domain Eukaryota; kingdom Viridiplantae; phylum Streptophyta; class Pinopsida; order Pinales; family Pinaceae; genus Picea; species Picea engelmannii. Next base: position 366,117 of record ML786919.1, on the reverse strand, counting down.
TGAAACACAGTTGTTAAAAAGTATTTGGCAATGTGAAATTATGCTAACTTATTCCTGAATTCTTTTATGGCTTCACAAGATATAGGATTTGCCACATACCCTGTCATCTTGAAACATCATCAATGCCTTGAAATCGGGATTCTTTGGCAGTGAAGTCGCTTGTGAACTTTGAAGCTTGAGATATTTAAAAATGGAGTCTCCAGGTGAATGGTACAACCTTCTTACGTTTGACTTTTGTTCACCATCAGAAGTCAAATCTGAATTTGATATATTTTTCTGGAGAACTCGAAAGCTCGTTCCCCAGTACAGTCGCCAAAATGTTAGCACTCTGTAATTTTTCAGGCTGAGGGAGAAATTGACATAGGTAACTGTTTCAACTTCTTGGATTCTTGGATCTATCCCTCCAAGACTCATAGAGGGCTCTCTCTATATGATTTAGCTTGGTTTGGAATAGGATATTAGGCTAGTTGTGAGGGATCAGGGTTTTTGGTTTTTAAATGCTTGGGTTGGGACAACAAGGAGGACCACTGGGCAAATGGGGTTTGCACTTAAATATATGATTCACTCTCAGATCTAGAAAAAACTCTTACATAGGGCAAGGTAGTGGAAAAGTTGGATTGAATCAAGTTTTAATGCTGTGAAATGAGGAAAAAGTAGAGGAGAAAAAGTCAAGCAAAGGAGCATTTAAGAATTCCTAAACTGAGATTTTAGAAGAGAAACATAAAGATTATCAAGAACCAGATGCAGAGTATTTCACCAATAAATTTTTCTCTATTATTATCCTTTGATAATAAGATTTTGAAAACATGTGAAATGATAACTGGAAAAACACATAACAGAGAAAAGAAACGCCACCAACACCTCGACACAAGAATCCTGTCAACAACTTGCCTATTACTGATCAATCATTTGAGATTGCAGAAAAAGATTTCTAGAATGGCAAATCCCATAGTTCAGCAAATAAAACTACTTCCTCTCAGGTCCCCCCTTATGCATCAAAGTCTGTAGATTTATAGCCCTTACAAAGTAGTTACATATCCTAGAAGGATGGATCAAATTTGCTAAAGATAGAAAGTCAAAACGAATTTACAAAATGATAGGAAATGATCCTCAAAATGAGGTCAATCTCCTTATTTCATGGTCTTTCCATCATCTAGAACCTCTGTGCTGTGTGGAAAACCTTCCAAGGCTGTTTGATATCCCTTAATGAAGATAAAATTCGAATTTGCCAAATTTGGATAAAACCCTGATTTATTGCCCCAAAAATAGGTGCCTAATCAACTTGAACACCTCTTCAAACCTATTTTGCATCAAATATGGATTTTGGATTTGATACTACAATTCAATATGTATCTTTGGAAAGCATTTTCAAGAGATTTGATTGAGAAAAACTTCGATCTAGGCGAAAAATACACCTTCACTACCTTGTCTCAGGTTTCGGTGGTTAACACAGATAGAATTTGGATGTATTAACCACTGAAAAGCTCTACTTTCGGTGGTTAATGAACAGTCGTCCTGTTAGCCTAAACCACCAAAAAACTATGCTTTCATCAAAAATTCAAAATTTGCAAAAATGAATTACCTCGCTGCTTCTATGAGTGTTCAAGGCTGCTTTGGCGATGGTCATATTTCAGGTACAGTGCCAGAGACTTCAATTTTCTATGTAGAAGGTCCTATTTCATCATCTAGAGTAGTGGCTAACTCTGCTAGGATTTCCAATCCTAGGTTCTTTGGAGTTGAAGTTTGTGAATCTTTCATTTTTAATCTTATGGGTCTAAGCTATCTATACATATTGGTATTCTTCTTCATGTGACTTTACGTTGGAGCTTGGGTATTGGCTTTGAGTTGTGATTTTTATATCGATTGCTATAAACAAGCTGCTTCTTTGATGTACTCAAAAGAGACAGGATACGTGCACAAGAATAATTGTGAGGGTCAAGATTTGACACTTGATCATTTGATGAAAAACATCAAAGAAATTCTACTACTACAGAACCTTTATTGCAACAACAGTCTCTGCTTATGAGCACTCCACACGCAAGCTATAGATTATATAATTCTTAAGGTCTTGAGTTAAACCCTTCCAGGCTCATATCTTGCAAGTCAGAGAACCATCTCTAATGCAACTAGGAAACCAAGATTTTTAAGGAAATATCATACGCATTCTCTGACAACCCATTGGAAGATAGAATACACTCTAGTTGAGCCTTTTCCAGAGTTTTTCTTCCCTCATCAAATCGATTCCACCTTGAGAAAGATGAAATGTTTCGAGATGCAACCTGTGGATTAATTTTATCTATCTTCAATACCATATCTCCAATGAATTCATAACCAGAACCATCTTTTGCATGGAAGTTAACCAAACTACTGTAGAATCCTCCAATGAGAGAATAAACCTTGTTAGGATTCTGAATGTCAAAAGTAGGGTGCTGCAACAAGTGTTGTACATTCTTGATATTTCCCGGGATATCAGAGACAGTCAACACAAAATTAGGAGGAAAAAATGGATCTGAGGCGAGTTAATTGGCATAGGAAAAGAAATGACTTGGGCTTCTGTAAGATGGAGGTGACAAATGGAGTCTTAACAATTCATAACAGAAAACTCGGGCTTCTATATGATATAACTGAGGATAACAGAATAGAGTCCTCAAGGAATTTCATAGCAAAGTTATACTGCCACTATTCTCTTAAGGACTCTTCTATCCTTGCCAAGAGTATACTTGCATCATTTCTTTGGGGCAATCCATCTCACCCCTTGAGTGGATTAGCAAAGAATTCTTTCACCATTTTCATTTTCCTTTTCAAAGTTGTAAGAAGAGCTTACTTGTGGGGATCCAAGAGATCTCCCTTGGAGGAAGAAGGGACTTATAGTCCCCTTGCTTCTCGATGTTTTCTTTCACTAATATCAGCCTTATCATTGGTGACATGGGTCTCATTGTTTCTTTTGTCCTTATGTCCCTATGTTTATAAATTTAGTTGTTGTTTTATTTCTTAGTTTAATTCTTAGTTGTTGTTTTATATTTCTTTTTCTAACCCTTTTCCTTGTAGCTGTCCTGCTCAACAAACCTAACTAAGCTTGTAAGCACCTCTATTTTTCTCACTAAGGTGACGAAAGAGGCGCAATAGATTGGTGACTCCACTGGGGAAAGGTATCAATTTCCTATCCCATTTGGGTTTTTCTAGCTCTTCTTTTGGTTTATTTAACTTGCAGGTGCACTAACCAGCCTAAGTTGACCTACCAATCAGCCAATTCCAAGTTGAATTGAGAGAATTCCATCCATAATTTTCATTCTCGGTCGTGTGTCACCTGTGCACGGGTTTTTTGGCCCACATACGCGCATCATCTGCACATGCGCTCAAGTCATGGTTCTATTCTACACACGTGCACTTTTTAATTCTTTTTCGTCTGTGCACATGTGATCTGTGCGCCTCTGTCTCCACTGAGACCTGTGCATCTGTGAAAAAATTCACATTGTAAAGTTTTTGAGATGTGGGGAAGGCCATTATCCTTCTTAAAAATGATTTCAAGCATGTTTCAAAGCTGCACCACACTTAGTCCCCTCATCATATAAAGGGGTTAGTCAAAACACATAGGCACTTAGGGGGTTAAAATCAATTTCCTCTTTTGCTTTCATTTTCGCCACATGGATGGCTTGTTTTGACTCAAAATATAAGTTGGAAATCATTTTTAATCACATTTAACTTGCATTGGGACTAGAAGTTGGATAAAAATCACCTAGTATGCTCTTCTCTCATGCCTTCAAGTGACCTTGAGAATCAGAAAAACATTGTGAAACAATTTCATCTCCCTTAAGAAAATTAAAACCTTTAGGAGAGGACAACAACCCGTCTTGGGACTCCTCTTAGTTTATTTTTTCAAACACATCTTAATATTGTAATGGGCCCATACATGCCCACATGCTACAAAGATAGGATAGTGTTGAAATTTGCTTTCTTAGATCAAATCACTAGGGAAGTTTAAAGGTTTTGTAACAGGCCCATACATGCCCACATGATCAATCTAGGATAGTTTCAAAGATTTTCTTAGATTACATCACAATAGGGAGTTAAAGGGATAGTAACGGACCCACATGTCCGCATGCTATCTTCCTAGGGACTTTTGAATTATGCAAAGTTGTACCAAAGGCACTTAGTTAATTAGGTAATCAACACTTGTAAGGACCAAGCGAAGTCCACATGTAGCAAGGTGATATTTAATTCACTAAAATTGGCACACTTTCACTCACACACAAAAGTCACTTATCACTCACATATCTTCTTCTTGAAATGTGGAGGTCAAAGTAAGTTTCCTCCAAAGGGATTCCAAAAACACCCCACCCTTTTCTTGACGAAACTATCCACTCCCATTTTAATTCAATGAGGTTGGTTCACACACCCAACCTCTCAAAACAAATACATATAAAAATTTTCTAAAAACTCACTAAGTTTTCCTCTGTAGGAGGTGCCAAAAGAAATTTTGTAGTCTAGGTAGGATTTCGGGGATAGGCATCCAAATAACTCCCCGTTATCTGGTTCTCACATTGTCAAAACCATAGAAGTTGTCAAATAGGGAACTGAAAATCCTCCAAGTCAAGTATTCCTAACACCATAAGGCAGGGAAATACCCATGAAGGGTTGAAGGGTGAGGTCCAGTTGTTCTGTGCATCCCCCCTTGAGGCACCCACCTCTTGGACGAGATCCAGCTCGTGACCCATTTCTTAGGCCGAAAATCTAAATGTCTCACTTTGATTGAGGTACCTAGTGACCAAATTTTAGGACATCTATCCAGGTGGCAATTGTGGGCTGCAATTGCACCTTGATTGGATTTTGTGTGGCTATTGAGAAATATCTCCAGCTCTTTCAGGATATGCCCCCTTTACCCCTCATTATAACCAATTATTTTATCCTTCACTAGTTTCTCTTCCGGTGACTTCAGACCCCACTGTTGAGTACTATTGGAAGGCCGAATGCTATTTGAGAGGAAGGACGTTACGTCATCTAGGACATGAGCATTTGTTTTATTTTGATTCCCCATGCAAACAAAACCCACTTATCCACATATATGCTTATTTTTCAAAACATTTTATGTATGATGCACTTCTGAATACATTTTTATTTGGATATATATATTATGTAAAGTTCAAATTTTGCAACAAAAGGCTCTTGCTTCTTTATTACTCTCACCACCATTTTCACACATTCACTCAGCTAGTCAGACATCATAGGGGACCCATAGAATCCCCATAATTCCTGACGCTTTCTAAACCTCACTCCTATCTTAGGGGGAGTGTCTGGTCTTTCCCACTCATCGGCACCACCTTCACACACTCCTGTGAGTGCTACTATTTTAGGATCATCTTTGCTTGGCTCCACATTACTTGGGTCCACTTCCCAAGCCCCACCGTCCACTCGCTCTCCTTTACATGGAAGCGGAGGACCAACTTCCTCTCAAGGGGGAAGTACCAACCCAGCTAGCCCCCCTCAAGGGTCAGGTTCACAATACACTCACACCATGGCTGGAGCTAACCCTCCACCCCCACTATAAATGCCATATTTGGCCTCTCTCAACATACCAGATCTAAAAAAACTTACCAATGATCCTATATTGCATGACCCCACATGGCTTGCAATGCCCACCAAACTAGCTTCAGACATACCCAAGTTTGAAGGAAAGGTAGGCGATGATCCTGCCAGCCATGTCATTACTTTTCACCTATGGTGCTCTTCCAATAGCATCATGGATGATTCCATCAGACTGCAATTATTTCAATGCACACCCACTGGCCCATCAGCCAAATGGTATGTAGAGGAAAAATCAGGGTCCCATGCAACTTTTGAATCCTTGGCCAAAGCATTTTTAACCTTCTTCCAACTACCAATCCACCACGACAATGGTCTAGAACTACTCTCTAATTTAAAACAAACCTCAGCCACACATATTGCTGATCACATTCATGAGTGGCGTAGGCGACATAGTTTGTGTAAATAAGAAACCACCAAACAACAATGTCTTGGTTGGTTTCTTAGATCACTTGTCTCTCTCCTCGATAAGGATGTAGCTTCCACCTTCCCTCAATTTGAAGAGGAAGCCATTAGTAAGGCTCAACAGTATGACCTCATCTATGCACAGTCAGGGTACTTATACACTATACTTCCTGATCTTCCAAAACCTGTGCCATTTGGCCAAGACAAATTTGGGATGTCTCACTCAGTAGACAGATTGATTGGTAACACCACTCACCACAGTCCACAACCCCAACCACCACCAATGTATGGAACACCCCAATACCTACCGGCATATAGGGGCACTTCTTATTACCCTCCACCCCCTTATCAACAACCATACCCTGTTGCTATACCTCCACCCATCAGTGGGCCACTGCCGGCACCCCCCATACACCCACCTATTCAAACAAGTTCTGGTACCCCCTCTACCTTAGCTTATAGTACTAGTGAAAGCACCACACCTTCCTATGTACCTTACGGATCGTTACCACCATAGAATCTATAATTTCCATTTCCTGGTCCCCCACAACCCATGGCTCCCCCACATCCTCATGCTGGGGTGAATTTTGTTCAACCCTCTCTCATTCAGCAATATCAAAATTTTGAACAACTGAATATGGAAAATCCAACTCATCCATCAAACAATGCCAAAAAGAAAGGACAAAACAAGAACAACAACAACCCAGGTCAAGGTGGGAATCAACCCCAGCAGAACCAACCTATTGTGGGCAACCAGAACCAAGGGAATCAGAACCCCAATGGGGGAAATAATAATAGGCGTCAAGGGAGAAATAAAAATACTGTTAAAACCAACTTCTCTTGTGCCCTTTGCGGTGAGTTCGGTCATTACACTCATCATTTCCCCCAAATCGCTGATTTCAAATGGTTGAAAGACTCAGGCAGTCTACCCCATCCTCTAACACCGCCTGCCCCTCAGCAGACACCACAACAATATGTACAACAACCCCCCCTACTGTGCTGCAAAATCCTATCCCACACCAAGGTATGATAAACACCCAACAGGATGCACAGCATCCCCCACCTCAGGTAGGACAGTACATCAACCCGAACAATCTAGAAGAACGCATGATACTCCTCACTAGTGAGGAAGAAATCCTTCTGCAAACACGTTATCGTCAGTATCATGCACCCATTGAGTCTCCTCCCATCCCTCTAGAGACAAACCCTGCACTGACGGGACCCCCGTTGGTGATCCCTCGCCCTAATACCGAACCACCTCTATGCATCCCTCGCATCCCATTACACAAGAATGTCCACAACCCATAGGCTAGGGAAGCTCATTATTAGAGTTTGGTTGATGACTTAGCACAATCCCCAGCTGCCATGTCAGTCTTAGAATTTCTTCAAACTTGTCCCACTCAGTGGAAATATTTACTTTCCACCTTGGGGGCTATCGACCCCACAGATACTCGACTCATTACCTTTGATCTTGATAGCGGAGAACCTCGCCTTCCTGCCTTGATCGCTTTTCAAATCCAAGTAAAAATACAGAACATCATAGTTCACCGATGAAGGTGCATCTACATGCATCATGTCCAAATCTTTATGGCAGAAACTTGGTTCCCCCGAACTCATACCCTCTTCCATTACCTTACAAGCTTATGATGTACGACCATCATCTCCTGAAGGGCTCTTCCAAAATGTCCCCATAGAACTCAGGGGCAAGACTATTCTCATCGACATCGAATTTATCGACATCCCACTCGATTATAATATCCTGTTCGGTCGTAGCTACATGTATGCTATGAAGGCAATTGCCTCTTCCATCTTTCGAACAATGATCTTCCCCCACAATGGGAAGATCGTTACCATTGACCAAGTCTCACATTACGAGCCTAACCCATCTGCCAACATCGATAACATCCTTCCCCTCATCCATATGAGTCCTGACGCCTACCCACTTGTCGAGATGGGTCCTGGAATTTTCAAAGATCCATCATTTTTATGAACTTACCATGGAGCACCACTGCTCCTTCATCCTCCCAATCAAGTATACGTCATGTCATCCAACAGAACTAACACCGAGGATACCCTTCCTCTTAGGGAGGCTTCTATCATCTCTGACGTCCCATTAGTCACAGAACTTCCCGCTCATGAGCCTCCTACAAACTCGTCGACCCCACGAGTCCATGATTCCACCTCTCCCCAAGGACATATCCCAACTTGGGAGATATTTCCCCAAGCCATCACTCAAATACCCTTCTTTTACCCTCCACCAGGCATCGAAGCTTTCCAGGTAGCCACAACGCTTACCCTCCCTAATATGGTGTTAGCAATTCTGGTTTGGTATTTACATCCACCAGAGATGGTCCCTCAACCATCCCTTCCCCCCCAAACAGAAGGAATACCAATGACGATTCCCATACTTACTCCCACCATACCCCCTACACCCCCACTCACTACCCCCCCTGCCACATATGGGGGCAGGAGAAAGAAGAAGGATCTCACAGCTCCACTTCCTCCGCACGTCCAACCTCCTTGCACGCTCTGTGAGAAAGATGGACACCAAACCAACAACTTCCCATCCCTACCAGATTTACGTAATTTGATTCCACTCAATCAAAATCCCTCAATACTTGCCACTTCTATTTCTATCACCCCCCATTCAAGTAGTAAAGGGTTGCAAACCAAATTTTCTTGCACTATATGTTTCGAATATGGCCATTATACCCACCATTGCCCATCATTACTACGCTTTCTACAGACATTAGCCGCAGTACGCCAAAGCTTCCAGAGCAACCCTAGTCCCCTTACATCATCCTTAACAAACATCACTGACATCCGTTATGTCACCACTTCAGTCAATGAATGTATGAGATTCCCTTTCTCTCTATGTGAATCATTAGATCATTTTACATACCAGTTTCCTATGATCATTGAATACAGGCAACACCAATTGACCCTACTTCAACGACCCCCAGATTCGATAGTTGACCTTACCTCGTCACTTGAGGTTCTTCATGTCATTTCTCCTGAACCTGAGGCCCTTCCAACACCTCCATGGTTCTTATATGACTTATCTGAGGATTCACTCCCCAACCCCCCCAACTCTCTCGCTCATTTCCCTACAAAAATTTTACACCCAACTACCACGGGTACTCCTCAATACTTCGATATTTGGTTTATGTCAAGCGAACCATCACCAACTTCTTCCGTTGTTCCCCCTTCTTCTTCATCACTAGGGGGTAACCACATGACAACCATCATCGATATCACTCTTCATGACCCCTTGTATTCCCATCACTTCCACTGTGACGAGGAAATACTCGAAGAGTTAAACAACCCAAACTACCCATGGGATGTGCTACACCACTGTGCACTCTTCTTTCCACAAGAAGCCTCCACGCCTCCTAACAAACACCCCATCTATGCAGTCAAAACCAAGGATTTTATCCCATCAGGGCCTATCAACTGGTTCAAAAACCCCATTCCTGCCCCTGATGCTTTTGAAGAAGGAAACATGGCCAACATTTCCCCAACCATTAAAATCGACATTTCCATAAAAAATGGCATCGTCGAGGAAATCACCATTGGAGCCGCTTACACTCCTCAAGAAATCACTGCCTATAAAGCCCTCTTCCAAGAATATCGAGATATTTTTTCCTAGTCATACACGAAAATTCCTGGCCTCGATCCCTCTATCGTCGAACATTGCATCAACACCTAGCCTGACATTACACTAGTTTGTCAAAAACAACGACCGCTACACCCATCCAAAGTAGTGGCCATCAAAGTCTAAATTGACAAATTACGTGCTGCTGGGTTCATTTACCCCATTGCCTATACCTCATGGGTTTCCAAACTTGTACCCATTAACAAAAAATAGGTCACTATCCACGTCTGCACAGACTTTCGTGATCTCAATCACGCGTGTCCCAAAGACAACTTTCCAATGCCTTTCATCGATCAAATTATCGATGACTACGCAGGCCATGAGGCTCTATCCTTCATGGATGGTTTCTCTAGTTATAATCAAATTCAAATTCACCCAGCCAATCAGTACAAAACCACATTCACTACCCCTTGGGGTACTTTTGCGTATTGTGTCATGCCTTTTGGATTAAAGAATGTTGGCGCAACTTTCCAATGGGCTATGACATACATTTTTCATGATCTGGCTTATATCATTCTCACATACTTGGATGATCTCAGAGCTCGATCCAAGAAACGCACCCAACATCTTGATGATTTGTGAATCATCTTCCAACAGTATCATCAGTACAACATCCACGTGAATCCCCTCAAGTGCATTTTATGTGTCACTGCAGGACACCTCCTCGGTTTCATCGTTTCCCAAAGCGGTATTACTGTGGACCCCCTCAAAGTCCAAGCTATCACCGAAATTCCACCTCCCTGGAATTTATGTCAACTTCAGAGCCTACAAGGAAAAGATAACTTTCTATGGCAATTTGTCGCAGACTACGCCATCCGCGCACACGGTTTCCTTCGTTTACTATGCCACGACATCCCGTTTCACTAGGATGAACATGCCCAACAATCATTTGACGATCTTAAACTGGTGCTCTCCAATGCCCCTTTAATCAGTGCACCTGACTACAATCATGACTATATCCTCTACGTATCAGCATCAGTTGTCTCAGTAGTAGGAGTTCTCGTTCAGCTAGGGGATGACAATCGTGAGCATGTCATTTATTACATTAGTAAAAACCTCTCAAGGCCACCCTTGAAGTATAAACACGAAGAGAAACTAGCTCTTGCAGTCATCCTCGTAGTCCAGAAACTACATCACTACATTCTACTTCGCACAACTAAGGTTGTCGCAGATTCCAACCTGTTGGCAGCCAATTCACATTTTTATACTACCCTTATAAGCTTCCTACACCAGAGTTTCGCAAACTTTGATTTTCGTTGCAACCTTTGAATAAAACGACACTATTATTTTTGCGCTATTTGCACACTTACCTTTGTTCTTGTTTTCACGACTGCAAGCGTGAAAACTTGGTTTTCGAAGTCACATTGAAAATGTCACTAGATTGTTGTGATCATTCTCATATATATTCTCATTGCATTTCCAATTTACTTATCGTTGTACATTTGACAAGACTTCAAGATCCTTATTCATTTGGCATTCTTATTTGTTAATATGACTTCATTTTACAAGATTGTGATGATATTCTTTTGATCGAGTTTGTGATGCATTGGTGATTTGTTGTATATGTTCTTTGATCATTGGTTTCATGAAAACACATTGGTGTTATGGTTAGACCCTTGGTATAAATATTTTCACATAACACATGTTTCATATGATCGGACCCTTGGTGTGATTTCGAATTATTGCTTTGGTTTTAAAACTATGCTAATATTGTTGCTCGAGCATTTGTTTGGTCGACTTACCATTGGTTTCATTGATTATTGAATGGAATGGTTTTTAACATATGCAATAGTGGGTTGAATAATTATTTGCACCAGCAGTTGTACTATGGGATATGACTGTTGTGCATGGGCTGAACTAGCTCCACCACCTTTGCACGTTCTGTCATTAATCCCGGTTCGCCTTTGCTAGTTTTCGGGTTACCCTGTGAGCATTCTGCCCCTGCGTATGCTGTGTTCAAACCCTAGCCTGTGCACCCTTCTCACCGTGTGCTCCTGTTTATGGCACCGGTGGTACGCATAGAGCCGAATGGTAGTCAAGCTCTGTTACTGTTCGATAATTCCCGCAAAGATTTAGAAAACAGTGATTGGCTGGTGTTTATACAGAGGTTCGAGGGTTTCAACCTTTCGGTTGCCCAACAATTCACCGTCACCTTTGACGGGTTCAGGGATAAAGTAGGTGACATACATCTTGAGCTCAATGAAGAATTCATAAGCTCTGCTATAGGATTGGCAGCTATAGGCCAACGATGGTTTAAAAACTCCAAAGTTGACAAGGTACCATGGCCTTTGCTATTCGTATCAAGGAAGGTTGTCTCCTGTGATAAAGGTATGCCTATTTCCACCCTCAAACCTAGGTGGCATGACCTTTTGGTAATTATGAAACAATTTGTGACCTGTAAAGGTTGGTATGGCTTAGTGTTTTTGTATCACCTTTGACTATTAATGAATTTCATGGACTATCCTTTGAACATGACTTTTTACTTCTTGCGTAGTCTTTACAAGATGTCGAAGAGATTCAAATGTGAGAAGGATGATAGCAGCCTGTTTCACCATGGCTTGATTAGAATCATCATCGTCCACCATTTAAACCTTAGTGGTGATAATTGGCAAGCCTTTCTGTCCAGAAATGGCTTTGCTGATCCAGAGTCTGCTCAAATCGACAAGGCTGTGGTTAGTGAGACTATGGTCAGTCCACCCGTGCCATTTCATGTTCTACTCCCCTCTGCCAAACCCTTAGTTTTCTCTGACATCGACCTACCTGACATCATAACCAACCCATGTACAAAATACCAGGCTAAGGCTATCAAGAAGCTGGTTAGTAAGAAAGGAAGAGGTAACAATGTTGTCAACAACAAAGGTAAGAAAAATGATCGACTGATATCGAGACTTGCCCGGAATAAACCCAAGCCAAACGTCGACCAAAAGCCCATAGTTTTGAGTGAGGACTCGGACTCCGATATCGATCGTTTCCTAGCTGAAGAGTACCCCTATTCCCATGGCCTATGCTTCGAGCAACCCTATGACTATGTATCTAATCTACCCCCGTACCTAAAAAACGACCCAAATTACCCGGGAATCAAGTTGCACAATGAAACCCATGTTGGCTTAAACAAACCCTTGCCTGTGTTATCAAAGCCATAGCAAACATCATGCATATAATGCAGTGTGTGGCTAGAGAGTTATTACGCTGACATTCCCTTGTTTCAGTCAAAGATCAAATCATTAGAGGACCAAGTTACAATGATGGCGAAGGAGAACTATAGGTTACAAGCCAGTGAAAAGAAACAGAAAACCACTGGTTCGATTGTTTTCAGGAATGTCAAAGCGGCAACAACCTTCGTCAATTCTAAATTATCATAATCGAAGCTGTTTCTTATTGTCCAGGTATGAATTTCAATATGATTTTTTTTTTTTCAGATTTGTCTCGAATAAATATAATCGATTGGGTTTTGCTTTCAAATTTTCTCTGTTCATTTTAATACATTTGAAATGATTCTGTTTCCTGTACAGTAGATTCATTTTACTAAACTCAAATGTATTATGATTTGGTTATGCGATTTTGTCCTGCCCAGTTTAGCAATTGATTGGTTTTTTATTCGGTTTGGTTTGCGTTTTGAATCAGTTCTGTTTGTCTGATTTAGGATAGTCGATTTGGTTTGATTTCGATTATTTTCATTTGTTCCTAATAAACTCAAAACGACCCTGTTGAATTCGATTTACTAGGAACGACTCTATTTGTATTGCATCGATATTCTCGTTTACTTTTGATCTGTGCAAAAGATCTATTTTCTAAAATCATGGGGCTGGGTTGATTGATACGATTGTACATAACCATTATGTCATCTCCAAACTGTTTCGATTCGTTTCTTTTTGATTTGATTTGCAAACAATTGTTGCGTGTCTTGAGTTAGCACGATTGCTTGTATGAGTTGGATCAGTATCGAAAATAGATTTGATGCTGCTCTGTTGGTTTTGATTCTCATAAACAATTTTGTTAAGCTCAGATCGACATATTTTCTCTCTGTTGAATTCATATGAAAAACTCGGCTAATAGTTCGTTTTGAAATTGATTCAAGTGATGATTTCGTTGACTGTCAATCGATTCTATTTTCTCCCAATTGGCAATAACAAACATTTGACAAATCCCACATATCCTATTATCAACTGATTAATTCAATTACGATTTTATTTGTTTCAATTTACATACAAGTTTTTATTTGATTTGCAAATAGCATGATCGTTTGTATATGTTTAATATAGTTCTATTAATTTGAAAAAAATATCCTGTTGATTTCGTTTGGATTCGGAAATAATTTTGTCGATGGCTGAAGCAACATAAACTATTTGTGTCGATTGGAATTGGTCCATGAAAATCATTTCATTACTGTTGAATTATCTAAAGCGGTTTTGTTTACCCTAAATTGGTGATAACAAATTAAACAGAGTGTATGCATCCCTGTTATCATTCGATTGACCACGATTTAGTCTGTTCCAGTTTACATACAAGTGTCGATTTGAATGATTCTTTTGGTTTCTAATTAGCAATCAAATATTGTTCAATAGTTTGAATATATTCTTTAATATTTCAATTGGTTTTGAAGCGATTCTGTGTTCAATTTAGACCAGCTACAGAATCGCAAGATTCTGTAGCTAGTCTTAAAATTAGATTTTTTGATAATTTTTTCAACAAAATACCTTCTAAACTTGTCTCTTTTTGTCTTCTTTCAGGTACATATGAATTACAATGATCAAATGGGCATGCTATGATAGTTTAGGAGATACTTTAGATGTGGTTTTGTTTTAAGATTGTTAGTTTCAGTCAGATATGGGAGATTATCTCCAGATTTTCTATAAACTGTTTTGATAATTCCCACAGGGATGTTTTACCCTGTGGGAGGTCTTTAAATACTTGTCATTTTTTGTAATAAGGAGATCATAATCATCATCACTGTGGAGACAACCAGATTATGGATTTATGATTCAGACTGAGACGAAAGTTGATGTCTTGTAACAGTTTTCGCTTTCAATATATCAAACTTTTGTTTCAGGTTTTGCATATCAGTTCGCAATTAATTATCGACTACTTTAGCTATCATAATCTATTGCACATTGATATGAATTGATTTATATGTTGTCCATATCTGATATCTCTTATTTGGAAATTCAGTAATTACTTTAATTCAATTTGATGATCACAGGTTTACCTTTTTCATTAATTGAATTGTTTTATACAAATTGTTGCATACTGATTTATCTAATTGTGATGGTTTGTAAATCATAAATTGTTGTTATTTTTATGTCTTGTTTGTCCTGTTATTTGTATTTGAAGAGCACAGATGCTTCTTGTTTATGAGAATCTCGTGGAGAATCTGGTGTGGGTTTCCTCCCACCAAACAGCTACATCAACTATCATACACAGGACAAACCTGAAGCGTAACTTCAGGTCAGTTTGTTATTTATTATTTAATAGTTAGTTTCATATAAGTAGTTTAGTTAGACATATATATAGTTCAAATTTTTAGTTAGAGTTATTATTTTAGTTTCTTAGTTTAGATAGTTTTATTTTATTTCTTTTTCACAAAATTATAAAAGTAAAAAAACAATAGTTTCGCTGTCTTAGGACAGATTACAAATGAGTTTTGTATGTTTTAATTTAAATCTGTAGTTTGTAAATATCGTACATTTGTAATTGAATATTGATTTTGTTGGTAATTGAACATTTGATTTTATAGAATTATAGTTGTATAGTTTAGGTAATAAATTGTATATAATAGTTTAGATTTGTTTATTAGTTTGTTTTAATTGTTATTTTTTGTCATTTAGATTAGCTGATTTAGAGTAGTTTTATTTTGTTTTCTTAAGGCTTATATCGTATAACAGATCCGCCAAACCCGTCAGGGTGGGTTATCCCAAACGTATTGGGTTATTTAGACAACCCCGGACCGGATCCACTCTTCCAGTTGACGGACGGTCAATTTCGCCCGTCAACAAATGGCGCTAGAAGGAGGGCCTGAAATTTATTAATGGAACGAGGCAGTCGCAAGACTCCTCCACCACCTAATCACTCACCTATAGTGACAAGAAGTCATTTGAATGATAACATTCCCTCTCAAACAACAACCACATCAAACGAAGATCAACAAATCACAGTTGAGCCAGCAACACGAAATCCTATAGGTTGTGACATACAAGAGATTGTCCGCCAATCTCTTATAAGAACACATAGTGCCTTCGCCCATTTGAGGCAACCAAATCGACCTTTGGACCAAACTTTAGACTTCTATGATATCAGAGAACAACTCGGAGGCACTAACCTCACTGTGAACCCTACAGATCCGATCCTCACTACTGCTGTAGGAGGATTTGGTATACCTCCCTCACCACCTCCATCGTCCCCTTCTTTTTCGGGAGAAGACTCCTCTGACGAAGGCAGTTCCCCTTCACATCCTTCCACTCTGACTACACCAATGGCCAATCATAACAACCCTGCTAGACCTTGGCTCGACCAGGATGCATTAGCCGTACCTGGGGCAGAACACCCCTTACCTAAACATCCAGAGAAGTGGCTTCCCAAGTTTGACTCTAACTCTAAACAGATCGTCGAAGATCACATTAAGAAGTTTATGTTAGCCATAAGGCTCTGCAATGTCAAACACAAAGACGTAGTCTGTAGGTTGTTCCCTTACACTTTCGAGGGAAATTCATCTACATGGTACTTTGCCCAGCAACCCCATACCATCGTGTCTTGGGAAAAGTTTGAATCCTGCTTTTTGGAAAAGTTCAGAGATGATAAAACTCCAGAAGTTCTAGTTATGGAGATTTCTAGCTTAAAAATGAACCCAAAAGAGAAAATTAAAGACTTTAATCAAAGATTCTTAACACTTAAGAACCGAATCCCCACGGATTCCATGCCTGCCGAGAATCTTATAATAGCATACTATACTAAAGCTTTGCATCAAAGTATAACTATTTGGGTTAAACGATCTAAGAAATCCACGTTGTTAGAAGCCTTCAAAGAGGCCAGCCAGATTGAAAAAGACATACTTAGTTTAAAAGACACTACTAGCAACGAAATAGAAACTAGCTCTTCTTCCAAAAAGAAGATCGAAATTCTCCCTAGACCTACTCAAAGTAAAACGCAACCTGAAATCTCTGATTTAGAAAACTTAACTAAAGTCGTTCAAAAACTTTCGAATCAATTTATTGACTTGAAAAGGACGACTGAAGAATATTCGTCGAGCAAAGGGCCTTACAAAACCCCGTTCAGGAAACCTTTTCCCACCAACTGACCTAATCCGAATACTAAGGGACTTAATCTAGAAAGTCTGCAATATGCCTTACAAACAATTCCAGAAGCCCAGGATAACTTAATGCTTCCTGAGATTCCTAAGGAGGTGGTCAAACAAGAGACAGTTCAAGAAGAAGAATCTTCTCCAAACATTTTTGGACACTTCTCGGATATCATCTTTCAAGCTAACTTCGAGACGGTTCATCCCTACAATACTAGGAGTAATATAGCGAACAAAGCTTCTTATGAAACCACTACGACTTTACCCCCAAAGCAATCTAAACCAGCTGAGACTAAACAGAGTCATGTGAACCCCAACTTAGATTATGATTTAGTTGAAGATATTAAAAATTTAAGGGCTAACATTTATGTTTATGAGTTATTGAAATTTCCATTTCTGCTACAAAAAATGTTACAGAACATCTTAGAGAATAGCAAAAACGATAATTCAAATGGTAACAAGGTTGTTCAAAACAAAGTTCCTCAAAAGACTTCCACTAAAAATAACCCTGATCCTCAAGATAAAGGAAGCCTTACTGTAAATAATGTAAATAATGTAGATAAAGTAGCTTTAGGAACTGCGAGTAAAAAACCACAAGCTACCACCCTTAGTACTCGCAAAAATGTACCTCCATTTTTGTTAACTTTCGAAATCTTTAATAAAAACGTGCACAATTGTATGGTAGACTCAGGAGAGACATCCAATATAATGCCATGGTCTGTATGTCAGAAGATTAATGCTGAGGTTGAACCATGCACATTAAAAATCATCCAACTTGATCGAACTAATGTTAAAGTTATAGGAGAATTAAGGAATGTGCTTATAAGATTATCGTCTAACCCCAAGGTTCATCAAGTAATTGATATTATCGTTGTGGATATTCCAGAAGTGTATGGTATGTTTTTAAGAAGGGACTGGTCGGAGCAGTTACGTGGCTATTTCACGACATATTGGTCTCACCTATGGCTTCCAGAAAATGGCAAGCCCAACAAGATCAAGGTAAATCGTGAATGCTACCTTAAGTTCACAGTCACAGATTTGAATGATCCCAACGAACCATTTACACCTTCTGTCGATTCACCCAAAATACAAGGGATGGATACCTTTTTCGGTAATTTCATGGTCGAGACTTCATCTATCACCAACTTAGAACAACAGTCCAATATTGTAGCATATGTGCAGCCAACAACTTCTACACAACGGTCTCATACACCCGATAAAAATCATATTTGGTCTCTGTATTTTGAGGGGTCAAAGTCCAAAGAAGGAGCTGGTGCAGGCTGCATTATTATCGATCTGGCAGGTAACAAAACATTGATTTCATGTAGGCTAGAATTTGAATGTACTAATAACACTACAGAATATGAGTCTTTACTGCAAGGCCTCGGAAAAGATTTAGACATGAACATTCAAAACTTGGCTGTCTTTGGAGATTCTGAAATCGTGGTTAGATAGGTAAGAGATTCTATCCACTGTCTGTCTCCTCATCTTAAAAGCTACCAATCTGAGGTATGGAATTTAATGAATAAATTTTCTTCTTTCAATATAAATTCTATTCCTAGATTGAATAATTTTGAAGCAGATCTATTAGCTAACGTAGCTTCCAAACTCTTTCATGTAGAAGGCTTGTCCCCAGACGCATTCTCCGTCGAGTTGTTGTTCAGACCATCCGTTCCTAACAACATCACCAGCTGGAGGGTCTTCGACGATGATCAATAGATTATTAGCTTCCTGCACATGGAAGAAACTTTTCAAGGCACGGTGATCGACGAATGCACTCATGACGACAATTTTCACGATTTCATGGTAATACCACATCCAAGAACTCCTGAATCTTCATCGGACATGGTAAACTCGATCCCTAAATATGTAGTTAGATTAGAGAAGTTTTATGATCTTCAAGATAAATTCAAAAAATTGGTCAACAGTAAAACCAATAGTTCCTCATTATCATTTGAAAAGGTGAACTTAGGATCTAATGACAATCCGCAGTGCATTAATTTAGGGGTTGGGTGTTCTGAACAAGAAAAAGATGCATTTATTAAATTGTTCAAAGAATTTAAAGATGTCTTTGCGTGGATGTATGATGACCTTAAAACTTTCGATCCTAACATCATACAACACGTCATTCCTATGAAACCCCAAACCTTACCCTTTCAACAGAAATTAAGAAAAATGCACCCTAAGCTTGAACCGACCGTGAAAAAAGAATTCAATAAACTCCTTAATGCTAAGATAATTTTCCCAGGTAGGCACACTCAATGGGTTTCTAACCTTGTCCCTGTCCGGAAGAAAAATGGGGAAATCCGACTTTGCATCGATTTATGAAACCTTAATAGAGCGTCTGAAAAAGACAACTATCCTGTCCCACCCATGGAACAGATCCTTCAACAGGTATATGGTTCTGAGAGGCTATCTTTATTGGATGGTTTCTCAGGGTACAACCAAGTCCTGATGTCTCCACCAGACCAACTTAAAACGACCTTCCGCACTCCATGGGGCACCTACGCTTATCGAAAAATTCCCTTTGGATTGATTAATGCTGGTGCCACTTTCCAGAGAGCGATGGACATCACTTTCCAAGGCTTAATCAATCAGTCCATCGTAGTTTACTTAGATGACGTTAATGTATTCTCTAAGAACAAAACTGATCATCTAGCTCATTTACGAGCCGTTCTACAGCGATGTCATAAATACGGCATTTCCTTGAATCCTAAAAAATCCATCTTTGCAGTAGAACATGGTAAACTCTTAGGATTTATTGTGTCAAGAAAAGGGATGATTATCGACCCCGAAAGGACTCAATTCATCTCGAAACTTCCCCCTCCTACATCCAAAAAGTCTATGCAGTCTTTCTTAGGCCAGATTAACTTCGTGAGGAGATTTGTCCCCAGCTTCTCCGAAATGGTCAGACCTTTGCAGAACCTAATTAAGAAAGACACACAATATCATTGGGGACCCTTAGAAAATCAAGCTTTTAATGCAATAAAAAAGGCCATAATAGACGCTCCTTCTCTCATGAGCCCAAAATTTTCCCAAGACTTCACGCTCTACACTTTTTCTTCTGACCGTTCCTACGCCACCGTCCTAACTCAAAAGAACACCGAAAACAACGAAGTACCCATTGCCTTTATGAGCTCTGCTTTCAAAGGCACTGAACTTAATTACCCAACAGTATATAAGAAAGCCTACGCTATTTTCAAAGAAGTCAAACACTTCTGATCATATCTTTTGAAATCTAGGACGAAGATTATTGTCCCTTATCCAGCCATCAGGAACCTATTAGTGCAGAAAGAGCTAGGAGAAAAGAGGGCTAACTGGGTTACTTCCTTGTAGGAGTACGACATAGAAATTACCCCAGCTCAGATAGTGAGAGGCCAAGGGTTATGCAAGTTAGTTGTCGACTCAGTTGTAGTACAACAAGAGGAAAACGATATGTCAAACCTAGGACAACACAATCAAAATGCAATTTGCTGTGCACAAAACTCTATCAGTCCCTGGTATGACGATATAAGATTCTGTCTTGAACATGGGTCAGCCCCCTGTCACTTGGATCCTACTAAAAGAAGAGCATTAAGATTAAAGTATGTCTCCTTTCATTTGGTTAATGGTATTCTATTTCACCAAAATTTTGATGGCATACTGATGTGCTGTCTTGAGAAAGATGAAGCAAAAAAAGTCTTGCTAGAATTGCATGCAGGAGAAGCTGGTGGTCATTTTGGTGGAAACACCACTGCCCATAAATTTTTGAGAGCCGGTTATTATTGTCCCACACTTTTTAGAGACGCCCATGCCTTGTGTCGCAAGTGTAGTATTTGTCAAAAAGCATCAGGGTGGTTACAGAAACCAGCCTTTCCTTTGCAGCCCGTGTCAGTAGACTCTCCTTTTTAGCAGTGGGGCCTTGATATTATAGGTCCAATCAACCCGCCATCCTCACAGCAGCATAATTTTATCATAACAGCCACAGATTATTTCACCAGGTGTTCTGAAGCTGCCACATTAAGAACTGTAAATACCAGTCAGGTAATTGCCTTTCTAATTTCTAATATTATCACTCGTTTGTGTATCCCCGACTGTTTAGTATTCAATAATGCTTCTTACTTTTCGTCTCTTGAGATGAGCGAGTTCACTTTAGAAAAAGGAATCAAATTGAAGTATTATGTTAGCTATTACCCCTAGGGCAACGGGTTAGCAGAATCAACAAATAAGAATTTGATTAAAATCATCAAGAGAATAGTATCTAAGAATCACAAAAACTAGCATAATGCACTGTTAAACATGATTTGGGATGATAGGTTAACACCAAAATTTGTTGTAGGTAACTCTCTTTTCTTTCTCGTTTATGGAAGAGAAGCAATTCTACCACCACACATTCTTCTTCCTTCACTTCAGCTATCGCAGAAAATACAAGAAGAAGACTGTTCCCCTTTGGAAAACTGAATTAATGCTTTGATGAAGCTAGAAGAGGTAAGGGCCCAAGCTAAACATAATTTAGATTAGCATCAATAGATAGTCAAAAGCTGGTTTGATTCCAACTCTGCCTCTGATAGGAACTTCGAAGTAGGTGACCTTGTCTTGAAATGGGAGAAACCGCATGAGGGAAAGGGAGAGCACACGAAATTTCAAAACTTATGGCTTGGACCATTTTTAATTGCTGAGAAATTGGGTCTCAGTTTTTTCCGATTACAGAATCTAGAAGGGCAGCCTAACACCTATCCGGTGAATGGCCAAGCCCTGAAAAGATACTTTGCTTGATAACAACCCTTGTATATTATGTACATATTTTGCTCTTGTTTGCTTTTCTTTTGCTGTTTTGGTTTTGATTTCTCTTTTGCGCTTATCAGTTTTTGTGTTTTTGGAAATACACATACCTGCATGTTGAACTATTCGGACAAAGAAAAAAGAAAATTCCTTCACTGAAATGACCGCTAAGAAAATTGTATAAACATCAATTGTATACTTCTGAAATTTACATCTCCGTTGGCAGAAAGTTTGTTGTTGAAAGAAGTTAACTGATTTCGATCTCTGAGTGAATCCTGTCACGATCATCTATTATCTTTTTACGCTATCCCTATTCCTTAAGGGAATGACTCAGAAGATGTCTCCCTGCCTTAGAAAGTTGGTTCTGTAAATGAAACATCTATGGATCTTAATAAAGGACTGTTCTAAAAAATTCTGTTGAGGTCTGAAAAAATATGTTAAAATATCATGATTTTCAGCATCACCTCGCTCGACTATATATATTTAAAAAACAAAATAAACTAATTAAAGAGTTGTGGGAAATGCTTGTAAACCCGTCGGGATGCTGAATAGGTCTGCTGGCAGCGGGTAAATGCATGCATGATACCAAGACAACTTCACCGGGGTACTGAACAGGCCCGTTGGAAGCGAAGCAATGTCGGGTATATGAAAATTGGCAAAAATAAGATAACTTGACCTTAAAATGTGCTTTATTCTGATCTAGAACTTTTGGCAGGATATGGATATCAGAGTGGGTTAAATGGAAACCCTGTCGAGGCTATGGACGCCTGCTGGCAGCAGTGGCTCTGTCAACAGTATTGAGGATTTTATCTTTAATATCGTGGCTCACTTGTCTTAAAGGCTATTATTAGTTTTCATTCTTTAAATACCGCTAGAATATTTGGTTAATGATGATGTTTACACAATTTTCTGGTTGTTATTTTTTAGACAGAATTTTTCTCATTATCCTAATTTGAATTCGTTCTTTTGGGCAGAGATAACTGCTTCTACCAGTGTGTCACCATTTTTGGCAGCCAATTCACATTTTTATACTGTCCTTATAAGCTTCCTACACTAGAGTTTCGCAAGATTTGATTTTCGTCGCAAGCTTTGAATAAAACGACACTATTATTTTTGCGCTATTTGTACACTTACCTTTGTTCTTGTTTTCATGACTACAAGCGAGAAAACTTGGTTTTTGAAGTCACATTAAAAATGTCACTGGATTGTTGTGATCATTCTCGACTATATGCTCATTGCATTTCCAATTTACTTATCGTTGTACAGTTGACAAGACTTCAAGATCCTTATTCATTTGGCATTCTTATTTGTTAATATGACTTCATTTTACAAGATTGTGATGATATTCTTTTGATCGAGTTTGTGATGCATTGGTGATTTGATGTATATGTTCTTTGATCATTGGTTTCATGAAAACACATTGGTGTTATGGTTAGACCCTTGGTATAAATCGTTTCACATAACACATGTTTCATATGATCTGACCCTTGGTGTGATTTCAAATTATTGCTTTGGTTTTAAAACTATGCTAATATTGTTGCTCGCACATTTGTTTGGTCGACTTACCATTGGTTTCATTGATTATTGAATGGAATGTTTTTTAACATATGCAATAGTGGGTTGAATAATTATTTGCGCCGGTGGTTGTACTATGGGATATGACTGTTGTGCATGGGATGAACTAGCTCCACCACCTTCGCACGTTCTGTCATTAATCCCGGTTCGTCTTTTCTAGTTTTCAGGTTACCCTGTGAGCGTTCTTCCCCTACATATGCTTTGTTTGAACCCTAGCCTGTGCACCCTGCTCACCGTGTGCTCCTGTTTATGGCACCGGTGGTACGCATAGATTCGAACGGTATTCAAGCTCTATTACTGTTCGATAATGCCCGCAAAGATTTAGAAAACAATGGTTGGCTAGTGTTTATACAAAGGTTCGAGGGTTTCAACCTTTTGGTTGCCCAACAATTCTCCCTCACCTTTGATGGGTGCAGGGATAAAGTAGGTGACATACAGCTTGAGCTCAATGAAGAATTCATAAGCTCTGCTATAGGACTGGTAGCCACAGGCCAGCGATGGTTTAAAAACTCCAAAGTCGACGAGGTACCATGGCCTTTTCTATTCGTATCAAGGAAGGTTGTCTCCTGTGATAAAGGTATGCCTATTTCCACCCTCAAACCCAGGTGGCACGACCTTTTGGTAATTATGAAACAATTTGTGACCTGTGAAGGTCAATATGGATTATTGTTTTTGTATCACCTTTGGCTGTTAATGAATTTCATGGACTATCCTTTGAACATGCCTTTTTACTTCTTGCGTAGTCTTTACAAGATGTCGAAGAGATTCAAACGTGAGAAGGCCTATAGAAGCTTGTTTCACCATGGATTGATTAGACTCATCATTGTCCACCATTTAAACCTTAGTGGTGATAATTGGCAAGCCTTTCTATCCAGAAATGGCTTTGCTGATCCAGAGTCTGCTCAAATTGACAAGGCTGTGGTTAGTGAGACTATGGTCGGTCCACCCATGCCATTTCATGTTCTACTCCCCTCTACCAAACCCTCAATTTTCCCTGACATCGACCTACCTGACATCATAACCAACCCATGTACAAAAGACCAGGCTGAGGCTATCAAGAATCCGGTGAGTAAGAAAGGAAGAGGTAACAATGTTGTCAAAAACAAAGGTAAGAAAAATGCTCGACTGATATCGAGACTTTCCCGGAATAAACCCAAGCCAAACATCGACCAAAATCCCATAGTTTTGAGCGAGGACTCGGACTCCGATATCGAGCGTTTCCTAACTGAATATTACCCCTATTCCCATGGCCTATGCTCCAAGCAACCCTATGAATATGTATCTAATCTACCCCCGTACCTAAAAAATGACCCAAATTACTCAGGATTCAAGTTGCACAATGAAACCCCTATTGGCTTAAACAAACCCTCGCCTGTGTTATCAAAGCCAGAGAAAACATGATGCATCCAATGCAGTATGTGGCTAGAGCGTTATTACGCCAACGTTCCCTTGTTGCAGTCAAAGATCAAATCATTAGAGGACCAAGTTACAATGATGGCGAAGGAGAACCATAGGTTACAAGCCAGTGAAAAGAAACAGAAAACCATTGGTTCGATTGTTTTCAGGAATGTCGAAGTGGCAAAAACCTTTGTCAATTCTAAATTATCATAATCGAAGTCGTTTCTTATTGTCTAGGTATGAATTTCAATATGAATTTTGTTTTTCTGAGTTGTCTCGAATAAATATAATCGATTGGGTTTTGCTTTCAAATTTTCTCTGTTCATTTTAATACATTTGAAATGATTATGTTTCCTGTATAGTAGATTCATTTTACTAAACTCAAATGTATTATGATTTGGTTATGCGATTTTGTCGTGCCCAGTTTAGCAATTGATTGGTTTTTGATTCGGTTTGGTTTGCGTTTTGAATCAATTTTGTTTGTCTAATTTAGGATAGTCGATTTGGTTTGATTTCGATTATTTTCGTTTGTTCCTATTAAACTCAAAACGACCCTGTTGACTTCGATTTACCAGGAATGACTCTGTTTGTATTGCATTGATATTCTTGTTTACTTTTGATATATGCAAAATATCTATTTGCTAAAATCATGGGGATGGGTTGATTGATACGATTGTACATAACGATTATGTCGTCTCCAAACCGTTTCGATTCGTTTCTTTTTTATTTGATTTGCAAACGACTGTTGTGTGTCTTGAGTTAGCACGATTCCTTGTATGAGTTGGATTGGTATCGAAAATAGATTTGATGTTGCTCTGTTGGTTTTGATTCTCAAAAACAATTTTGTTAAGCTCAGATCGACATATATTCTCTCTGTTGAATTCATATGAAAAACTCGGCTAATAGTTCGTTTTGAAATTGATTCAAGTGATGATTTTGTTGACTGTCAATCGATTCTGTTTGCTCCCAATTGGCAATAACAAACATTTGACAAATCCCACATATCCTGTTATCAACTGATTAATTCAAGTACGATTTCATTTGTTTCAATTTACATACAAGTTTTGATTTGATTTGCAAATAGCATGATCATTTGTATATGTTTAATATAGTTCTATTAATTTGAAAAAACGATCCTGTTGATTTCGTTTGGATTCGACAATAATTTTGTCGATGGCTGAAGCAACATAAACTATTTGTGTCGATTGGAATTGGTCCATGAAAATCATTTCATTACTGTTGAATTATCTAAAGAGGTTATGTTTACCCTAAATTGGTGATAACAAATTAAACAGAGTGCATGCATCCCTGTTATCATTCGGTTGACCACGATTTAGTCTGTTCCAATTTGCATACAAGTGTCGATTTGAATGATTCTTTTGGTTTCTAATTAGCAATCAAATATTGTTCAATAGTTTGAATATATTATTTAATATTTCAATTGGTTTTGAAGCGATTCTGTGTTCAATTTAGACCAGCTACAGAATCGCAAGATTCTGTAGCTAGTCTTAAAATTAGATTTTTTGATAATTTTTTCAACAAAATACCTTCTAAACTTGTCTCTTTTTGTCTTCTTTCAGGTACATACGAATTACAATGATCAAATGGGCATGCTATGACAGTTTAAGAGATACTTTAGATGTGGTTTTGTTTTAATATTGTTAGTTTCAGTCAGATTTGGGAGATTATCTCCAGATTTTCTATAAACTGTTTTGATAATTCCCACAGGGATGTTTTACCCTGTGGGAGGTCTTTAAATACTTGTCATTTTTTGTAATAAGGAGATCATAATCATAATCATTGTGGAGACAACCAGATTATGGATTTATGATTCAGACGGAGATGAAATTTGATGTCTTGTAACAGCTTTCGCTTTCAATATATCAAACTTTTGTTTCAGGTTTTGCATATCAGTTCGCAATTAATTATCGACTACTTTAGCTATCATAATCTATTGCACATTGATATGACTTGATTTATATGTTGTCCATATTTGATATCTCTTATTTGGAAATACAATAATTACTTTAATTCAATTTGATGATCACAGGTTTACCTTTTTCATTAATTGAATTGTTTTATACAAATTGTTGCATACAGATTTATCTAATTGTGATGGTTTGTAAATCATAAATTGTTGTTATTTGTATGTCTTGTTTGTCCTGTTATTTTTATTTGAAGAGCACAACTGCTTCTTGTTTACGAGAAGCTTGTGGAGAATCTGGTGCGAGTTTCCTCCCACCAAACAACTACAACTATCATACACAGGACAAACCTGAAGCATAACTTCAGGTCAGTTTGTTATTTATTATTTAATAGTTAGTTTCATATAAGTAGTTTAGTTAGACATATATATAGTTCAAATTTGTAGTTAGAGTTATTATTTTAGTTGCTTAGTTTAGATATTTTTATTTTATTTCTTTTTCACAAAATTATAAAAGTCAAAAAACAATAGTTTCGCTGTCTTAGGACAGATTACAAATGAGTTTTGCAGGTTTTAATTTAAATCTATAGTTTGTAAATATCGTACATTTGTAATTGAATATTGATTCTGTTGGTAATTGAACATTTGATTTTATAGAATTATAGTTGTATATTTTAGGTAATAAATTGTATATAATAGTTTAGATTTGTTTATTAGTTTGTTTTAATTGTTATTTTTTGTCATTTACATTAGTTGATTTAGAGTAGTTTTCTTTTGTTTTCTTAGGACTTAGATCAGCTAACGGAGCCGCTAAACCCATCAGGGTGGGTTATCCCAAATGGCTTGGGTTATTTAGACAACCCCCGACCGGATCCACTCTTCCAGTTGACGGATGGTCAATTTCGCCCATCAAGACAACCCTAGTAGTACTTGCTTAGTCGTCAGCAAATTAACAACAAATTTGCTCTATGGATCGTTATCCTTTAGGAGTACGATCTTGAATTCTCAACACCCAAGAGCAAGAAATCCCTCATTCTCGCCGAACTTGTCACGACCCTCCCCTCTGACACCACCAGTGCCCCTGTTAATACCGACTTTCCTGATGAACACCTCTTTCACATCACTTCAGATGATCCTTGGTACAGTGACCTCCTCGTCTACCTCCGAACTCAAAAGTTTGGTAACCACCTTTCACGAGATGATCGTCATCGTATTCACCATCAGGCCCCCCGCTACCTCCTCATCGGCGACATCCTATACCGATGATGAGTCGACACCATTCTTCGTCGATGCCTGACCATTGATGAGGCTGATAGAGTCTTAAACGACTGCCACAACGATGCATGTGGGGGTCATCTTTCGAGAATATCCACTACTTAGAAGATTATCCGAGCAGGTTACTTTTGGCCTACCTTGTTTCACGATTGCATTCACACCGTGAAACGATGTGAGAAATGTCAGTTTTACGCCAACAAAGCTCGAGAACCACCTGCTCTTCTCCATCCAATCATCACTGCCGACCCTTTTTGTAAATGGGGAATTGACTTCATGACTGGTAATCCCCCTTGCAACAATGGTCACAAATACATTGTTGTCACAGTCAATTACTTCACCAAATGGGCAGAAGCTATGCCCACCTTCAACAACACCGCTGACACCGCAGTGTGTTTTTTCTTTAACCACGTCATATCTCGCTTTGGAGTACCACTCCAACTTGTTTCCGATCACGGGAAACACTTCGAGAATGAGATTTTCGTCGAACTCTCATCTCGGTTAGGATTCTCTCACGAGTTTGAATCACCATATTACCCTCAGTCTAACAGACAGGTCGAAGCAGTTAACAAGGTCCTTAAGACCATGTTACAGCGCATGGTTAATAAACATAAGACCAATTGGCATCACATGTTATTTTCTGCACTATGGGCTTACCGTACGACTGTGAAAATAGCTATTGGTTTCACACCATTTCATCTAGTCCATGGGGTTGAGGCCACTCTTCCCATCGAGTGAAAAATTCCCACCCTACACACCGCAATTGAGCTATTACCCGGCACTGCTCCAATGGAGCAGTGCTTGCTGAACTTAGAGTCTCTGGATGAAGATCATCAATCAGGCAGCTAAAAAACAATCAAAGGCTACCTTTGATCGACATGTCAACCTTCGCTCATTTCATGAAGGCGACCTCATCTTGGCTTATGATATCGCTCATGATACCTTTGGCCATGGAAAATTCGAGTCACTATGGCATGGCCCCTACATTATCCAACATTGCCTCACCAAAGGTGCATACATCCTGGCCTCTCCCGAAGGCCTCTCTCTCAAAGAACCCATCAAAAGGTTGTATTTAAAGAAATTTTATGCTTAAACGTAGTCATTCTACTTTAGGTTATTTCTTTTAAATAGTGTTTTTAATCTTTTTTCCATCCCTCACATCTAAACTCTCATTTGTGCTATTGAAAAATGATTCCTCCACTGGCCTACCACATCGATTACATCGACAATGCTAGTCGTTGGACACAAAATCTCGCTTCGACCACTTGGGCTCTCTACACCCCCTCACATGAAATGCTCCATTCAAGTGGCATATGTTTGGGTTCAGCGACCAACAACCAAGCCGAATACACTACCATCATTGGCCTCCTGGCCGATGCCCAGCATCACCGTATTCATCACCTTAGCGTCTTCCTCAACTCTCAACTAATTGTTCTCCCACTCAACAATGTGTACCACTGCTCATTTAGGTTTCTGTGGTGAGAGATTTGTTTAGAATTTGTCGGAACCACAGTGCTATTGACATCTTGTCATCGACATTTCGGATCCACAATAGGATCCATCTTCAGGACAAAAAATCCTGACGAAATATAAGAGAGGAGCCCTTTATAGCCCCTGTGGGCCTCGAGACATGATCTACTAGTTATCCTTGAAAGTGGGGGATAAAATATCCTGCTGCCCTGTGGGAGCTCCAGCTCATAATATACATCCCCTATCCTCCTACTTGTTAATGTTTAAGCCATTATCATAGATGTTTTCATTTCATTAGATAACAATAGCATAATCCAAGATCACTGAGAAATACACAATCACAAGAGACACAACATTTATCCTGGGAAACCCTCTAGGGGAAGAAAACCCAGCAAAACTTCCTTAATAGAGATAGCCAATACAATGCCAAGAGATCTCTTAAACTAATAGAGAAATTCCTCTCCTAGATATGCGCCACTCTCTCTCTCCTTTTCCAGCAGTAGATCCGAAACTTGTCTCTCAATGAGAGAGTGAGTTGTATAAATGGCTTCTCAGCAAGAAAAGGGGACCCGTAAAATAAAATAAACCTCAAGATCTAGTTGGTGGATAGGAGGTGTTGACCACCTATTCAACTAGGGGGTCAACTCCATGTAACATGAAGATATGCACCTGATGGTGCTACCAAGTTGAAGACTTGTTGGTTCTACAAGGCAGTTTTGACCTTCAACATTTTGTTGTAATTGGAATTTCCGCTCCCCTGTGTGGGATAATAATGTAATAGGTCTACATGGATCATAGTTTAAGTCATTTTCATTAGGACTTATTCATTAGGAGAGTTCCTTTCACTAAGTGTTTTTTATCCTCAGGTCATTAATTGGGCTTTTCAGCCTCATTAATTTCCCTTGAGTTTTTCACTCCCCACAATAATTTCTCCAAAGTAGTGAAAGGTGTTCTAATGGACGAGACCTATGTAAATAAGGTATAGGAATGTTGTAAATGACCATGTTAGACATGTCCTAGAGTCTCGCGGAATTCCATTAATTTTTTATAGGAGTTTTTTAATAATTAAAATTTCTGCAAACTGGGGATTTTTAATTATTTTCGATGTAAAATGTAAAAAAGTGGTCCTTGGGAATTTTGTATAGGGGTATGAGTACTCAAATCAAATGGTTCATGTTATCACTCAGTTTGTAGTATAGGTCAAGTATCTAGAAGGTAGGGACCAAACTGGCGTAACAGGAGCTTCCCCACCCACTGTCACCTCGATGGGGGGCTCTTTCTGTTCAGGGTGGCTAATCCCAAGGGAGACGTCCCTAGGTAATCTGGGGTGTTGAAAGGAAAAGGGTCAGGGGATTAAGGCTCAAAGGTTAAAGCAGGTTTTCCCTTCACAGATTACCGCCAAGAAGATAGTCAAAGATAAACCACAGTATAAGCACCTGTTTGCAAGACAAAGCAACAATAAAACTAATACATGCAAATAGTAGTTAATGCAAATAGTATACCTAGGCCATTGTCTCTATTTAGGTTATCAAGATTTTTGATGATTTCGATTGCCTCTCTAATTCGTCTTTTAAGGAGATGGTCTTCTTTAGCTAAGATTTTGGTGTCCTCTAGGCGTATGTGATGCTTAGTTGTGAGAGAGTGTTCTGCTAGTGCTGAGGTGCAAGTTCGTTCATTCTTGATGTCAGCACTATGCTCTTTAATGCTATTAAGGGCTCCTCTCTTATTTTTCCTCAGGATTTTTTGTCCTGAATATGGATCCTGTTGTGGATCTGAAACATCGACGACAAGCTGTCAATAGCACTGTGGTTCTTCCGACAAATTCTAAACAAATGTGTACCACGTATGCGATCCTTTCCTCTTTCGCAAATACCTGCAGGTTAGACTGTTATCTCGACATTTTGATTCCATTACATTTACACATATTCCAAGACAATTGAATCAAATTATAGATAACCTAGCTAATATTATGTTAGATTGGCATATATCACATCAAGATACCTCTACACATACATAACATATCAACAACCTGTCACAACATATATAGATTATAAATCATCAATACATTAACAAAACACATGTAAACACCACATAGATCTCAAAATGTATACTCATGTATATATTGAATGGTCTACAGTGCCATCCAAATGTTTACATACAAAAATACAAGTATCCGTAGGCCGATGAAGCACCTAGGTACAAAATGGTCTCACTAGCCTATATACAAAAAATACATCAATACATAGAGCACCACTCAAGGTGCCTCTAGAGCACCACCGCCTGCCCCTCCCTCAGGCGGTGGTTGCCCACCCCCTACTGGTCCCTCCTGCCCCGGAGGTAGTCGTCCGGTCATGGCAGCACTAGCTACTACTGCCCATCGTACCACAGCCTGCCATGGCAGCGGAATCCCCACACACTACTCCAGGATGCCCTCATCCTGGATGTGCGACCACATGCCCTTAGGCACATCCTATAACACTGCCTCCAGGAAACGGTGTATGTCCTCAAAATCTACTCCGGCATCAGTCAGAGGAGAATGTGATGGCCCAGCACCAAGGTCATCAAACCAGCATCTCCTCACTTCTCTCTTTGAATCAGCTGGTCACGCCATGGCGTCCTCACACTGACGTCTCTCTCCAACATGCGGCCCTCCCCGCGGTGGTCTCTCTGGCTCCTGATGAGCTGACGCTCTCCGCAACTCCACCTCACGCCCGCGAGGTGCCACATATGCACATACAAACAAGAAATAGATAGTATCAGCATCTATATCATATGCATATGTCATGTTGTCTCAAATAAAAAACATATATATCAAAATCATCCACATACCTCGATGGTCAAAAACCTCCCCTGGAGGCAACACCATGTCGAGATCCTCCCGGAAGTCAACCCCGGCATAGGGGTACTGCAATATAACCTATGACATCTGCCACCACACCTATTCCACCTCAGCAGTAAAAATGTGGCTGCCCTCACCACCACCATGGTGAATCAAAATAGTCGACCACCACTTTAGTCACGGCTCTTGCACCCCAGGCACACCCAATAAAATCCTCGGGTGCAACATAGGCACCCTCTCCAAAAACCAGGCCACTGGGATGGACCCGAAGGCAAACTCTTCAGTATCCATGGACTGACAGTGGTCCAACTACCCTACCATCCTGGCATGCAGCGTAAGCCCCCAGGCGAAGTGCTCTCCGACCAACACTCTCTCCATCATAATCAGCTGGCCACCACTAATCCGCTGCGTCGCCAGCGACCCATAAACTCTCACAATCATCATTGATATGCAGTGATGCACAAGGGCATCCATTGCCCCAATACTCATGATAGTGCCGGACATTAAGTTAGGCCTCGAACAGTATCTCTGGCCCACTGTCGCTAGAGCCATATCCATGGGTAATACCAGCTCTATTGGTAGGGGCATTCCCCAAAATGGGAGCCCATTCAAAAAGTATACATCCTCCACTGCAGTGAAGGAAATCTGCTCTCCCCACACTATGAAGCAATGTAGGTCCGGACTCCACATCTGGATAAGAAACTGCAGAAGATACTCCTGCAACCATATCAATGGGCACTCAAAGAACTTCAGTATCCCACAGGCTTCCAAAGTCGCACGTACACCTAGCTCCTCAATAGCCATAGCATCTTGCAGCTGAGACCAATCCAGCTCTCGCCAACCAACCAACATCGTTCACAATTCTCACCTGCAACCACATAAAATAGTCCTAAGTCAGCCACATTGACCATCAACAACATCAAACAAATAAGTTTTACACCCATCAACCTTGCCTCCAAGGTGCGATTGTTTAAACCCACAAGCACACACACGTGTGTGCCTGTTCACCCCACAGGCGCACACGTGTGCGTGCCTGTTCACTACACAGGTGTGCTCTCAAGAACGCTTGTTCACTACATAGGTGCGCTCTCAGGTGCGCCTGTTCACTACTCAGTCGTGCACACATGCGCAGTTGTGCAGCCGACAGGCACGCACATAGTGCACGCCCTCTACCCCCTTACCAACACCTTCATGCATGCCTATCCGGTGGGTAGGAATGCACATGTGTGTGCCTACTTCTCAATCGCCTGCACACGTGGGGCCCACACTCATCAAACCCTCTGTATGGCCCTCCGTATAACCCCTACCCAAAAAATTAAAACCTAATTCTATGCAGGATGATCAGACCACTAACTTGAATCTTGTTGGTCCTCGATCGGATGCCTCATCCTCCCAGAATATCCAAATCTCCTCTAAATACTTCTCTTCCAATCACTATAACATAAATTACAAATGAGGTGGCAATGTGAGCCCTACAGCTATATATAGGCCTTTTTTCCAAACTTCCACTCACCATTCTGGGAGCTCCGAGTGTCCATTTCTCGATCCATCTTCAGCCATGGGATCAACATCCTGTCATCTACATTATGACAGTCCCTAGGCCTCTTTTCATTCTGAGCCCATGGGACACCATTTTTCATACCCTAACCAGGTATTCATGCGCATATTCAAAATTATCAAATACATGCTCATATATTCGATTCTCTTTAGATATTGTTCACGTTGGGTATTTGGTTTTCATGTGTGCAGGTACTTGGTCATCATACATCAACACAACCACTTCAGGTATATACTCAACACTAGCATGTAGTCATTCCCTCTGAATCTCCCTTACATTTCCAGTCACACCCTCTGACATTTGCCTCTAGGATCCCCATTTTCGGCACTGCAGTACCAACACCTCCATTTGCATCTTCGGTATTGTCACCTGATAGTACTCTTACCCACATGAGTTGTCCCATTCATAGAACCCTTTTGCGCTTTTGACACTCATGTTGTTGTTTCAAAAACCTTTAGGGATGGGAGTCCTGATAGTCTTACATCATGTTGCGAATCAGCCACATACTCCTTCTCCTCATTTTGTTAGCTTTCCCAACGGACTCCGAGATTATCTCTTCATAGTTCTATTTTTGACTGCACCTCCGTAGTATCATAAACCCTCCATTTCATCCACAATCCGTTTGCCCATATGAAAATTTCCCTTCATTTCACCTACCTCATACAGAAACCCACCCATGGGCCCCCCACCCTCCACTAGTTCTCCAAGCAAATTGTGCCCTACCCGGGCCAACCATCTCACATTGGGGCACATGTTTATGTATTTGTACACTTATCCCAAATTATTCTTTATTTCTTGTACAAACGCCTTTGTTTCCAGCAGTTCCATTACCTTTTTTGTCATCACCTTTGGCAACCTTCTCCCCTTTTTTTGGCCCAATGCAACCCATGCCACCCTTGGTTGGGGCACTACTTATCATCCACCCTTGATGACATCATCCATATCTTCAGAGTACCCCACAGGACACTTACCTCTGCCCTCTAAGTTTGTTCACCTTGTCCTACCTCTGCCACAACTTATCTCCTATCTTGTTGTCCCCCTGACACTTGACCTCGTCAAATGGTTGCAGCCACTTTTATCTCACATATACTCCAAACAAGGGCAGTCTTGAGTCTTCCTACATATTGACTTCATCCATGTACCTCCTACACTCCCTAACCTCACCTAGTACATTTCACGAAGCCATTTTCTTCTGGGAGTCACGTCCCCCTTTTTGTCGACATCAGCACAGTTTTCCAGAAGGGAGACAGTATCTTGATTCTCATTACCCATCCAATGAGAGATCTTGGACGACACAGGGAGAACCACAATTTCTCCCTACTTTCATTGACCCTCATAACATTCGACGTCAACACTTTCTCATGTTACGGTGGGTCTTACTTTACGACTATTGTAGTTAGTTCTTTTACTTGCTGAAGACCTCTGAACTTGGTTGGGATATCAATGCCTACAAAATCTGTGATACTTCTTACACCTATCACTGCCTACTATTCAGAGTATGTTCATCCATAGAATTGTCTTCTACCTTTATCACGACCGCCCCCAAGGACACTGCATTTTTCTACACCAACACTTCATTCCTTTTTTTGAGTTACCTGACACGAGCATGGGGCATGCCCGCCTCGTTTGTACACAATTTATTTTTTACACACCTCATGAAAGGTTGGGTTCTACCGGTTCCTTTTTTCCTCCAACGGATTTCTCTGGATGATCCCACTATTTATCTCTCTTACAACAACACTCTTAGTAGAAGAAACATTGATGGATTTCGACTATACATATGCCCCTAACCTCATCCATCAAGGGGCATCTGTTATCACTGAAGTTTTGTCTGCAAATGGTTATAAGAATTCAACATCGTCAAACAGTTATGAAGTCATCCATGGACCTAAATTAACACAAAAGCATTCATAAAGGGTCAAAAACTATACAAAATAGTGAAAAATTGAAGGGCACTATGAAGACACTGGGCGCGTGCGCACATGTGTGAAACAGAAACGCAAGATTCATGCACATGCGCACGATGCGCGAATGTTGTCGCAAAAAGCCGCGCACCTGAGAAACGGTGCATTTATGAGATTGGTCAGCCTCCCACCCACTTCTGGTTCAGATTCCAAGCTGATTTGACACTCAAATATGGACTGGACTCGACTGGATGGTTGGTCAAAGACCTAGAAATTCCCTAATTAGCCTCTTTGCACACTAAAAACTAGTTGAATAATAGCTCAAAGGAATGCTATAAAAAGGCCATGGATACACTTCATTTTTCAAGGAATTTCATAGCAAAGTTATACTACCAGTATTCTCTTGAGGACTCTTCTATCCTTGCCAAGAGTAT
This sequence comes from Picea engelmannii, assembly GCA_009831015.1. Taxonomy (NCBI): domain Eukaryota; kingdom Viridiplantae; phylum Streptophyta; class Pinopsida; order Pinales; family Pinaceae; genus Picea; species Picea engelmannii. The sequence continues at coordinate 330,051 of ML786919.1, read as the reverse complement.
ACTTGCATCATTTCTTTGGGGCAATCCATCTCACCCCTTGAGTGGATTAGAAAATAATTCTTTCACCATTTTCATTTTCCTTTTCAAAGTTGTAAGAAGAGCTTACTTGTGGGGGTCCAAGAGCCCTCCCTTGGAGGAAGAAGGGACTCATAGTCCCCTTGCTTCCCGGTGTTTTCTTTCACTAATATTAGCCTTATCATTGGTGACATGGGTCTCATTGTTTCTTTTGTCCTTATGTCCCTATGTTTATAAATTTAGTTGTTGTTTTATTTCTTAGTTTAATTCTTAGTTGTTGTTTTATATTTGTTTTTCTAACCCTTTTCTTTGCAGCTGTCCTTCTCAGCAAACCCAACTGAGCTTGTAAGCACCTCTATTTTTCTCACGAAGGTGACGAAAGAGGAACAACACCTATTTTTTAGGGAAGGTGGAGGATCTCATGAATGGTTGAAATATTTCCTCCTTAAAATCCTTGAGAGATATTTCCTCCCCAAAATCCTTAAGAGATATTTTCTCCCCAAATATCTTAGAGATCCTTTTCTTAGTGGATCTGATGAGAGATCTTATCCATGGTGGTTAAACCTCCAAATCCTATATAATGAGGGGTTTCTATGGAGGAGTGGGAAGGGAGATTGAGAATTATACCAAACTTATGATCTCATGAGTGGTATGTCACTTGGAGCATCAACATTCTGTGTGTGGACTATTTAAGCAAGGGTTTGGACAAGGGGAACTTGATGAAGCTGCTACACTCACATCTATGGCTGTAAGCATTCTTCATTGTTGTTCTCTTTAATATAATATGCTTGGCCTGTTTCTCTAAAATCTGTGTTTGATCTCACATGAATTTTTCTATAATAGATAGGTCTATTTCGAGCTAATATCAGTAGAGTAGGAAGTGGTTGTAGTTTTGTTTGTCTATAGGGCTTATCGAGGAGCGAAAGATTGGAGCTCAACTCGGACCGTGCAGGGACAAACACTGGTAAAAGGTACTTCTTTTCTCCTTCCTCATCACACATTAGTATATCTAGATCTAAAAGGAAGTTAGTGACCACGATAATCATCTTCTGTCTTAAGAGTTAAGAGTCTAGCTCTCAAGAGGAGATCTACCTGTCCGCAGGGAGATTTTCCTTCAACAGAAATTGGCGACTCCACTGGGGATGAATCGAAACTTTTCAGTTTTGGTCTTCCTCATAGACCTTGTCTTACCCTTTTTTGTTTTCATGCCTTGTTCACCGTATATGTCTGATTGCACTTGCTAATTGAATCCTTAATCCATCACATGCATACTGATTGACAAAAAATTGAGTGAGTTTTTGGTTATTTTTGACCTTTTTCTGAGTTTTTGAAGCCTGGTGCCCCTGTGCCCATGTTAGCCCAGTTCCAGCATTCCCCAAAGGTCTCAGACAGAGATTTATAACACTTTGGTGGCCCTTACACCAGAGCACTAGCCTCTTCTTTGCAAAAAAGTACCTCCAGAATTGTGTTTTCTACAGTTCAGTCTCTGTTTTTGTCTTTGCTCAGCTTCTTGATGCTTGAGTATATCTTCCTAATGACCCTTTGACCCTCTGTTTTCTGAGAATTAGGAACTTTTTGTTCATATTTTGTGACATTCTCTCTTATTTTGAGTTTTTTCCCCTGTTGAGAACTTGGAATCGATCCACTTCTTTTTTCTCTCTTGTCTGACTCAGCAGAAACTCTGGTGAAGGACATCAGAAGTCTATGAATCTTCTCATTTGGTTTTTTTGGGGTCATTGTTATTGAACATCTCTCTTTTGTGTGAATTGTTTGATTTTGCTTTGTTATCTTTTGTTTTTTGTTTTCTTCTTGTTTCAATCACAGCAAGAGGGTGTGTGTCGTGTGTGTGAACTCTGATCATACTTGTCCGAATCTCCTTGATCTGAAAAGGTAGTTGGTAGGAGACGTTTTTTGCATTGAATTAATCATCATTCACATACAAATGACAAAGACACATATTAGTGATTGGTTTTCATATTAGAAGGTGTTTTTGAAAACGTTTTAGCATTGCATTGGATTCGATTGAGAACCAATTGATTGAGGACATTTCATATTAGTGTTTGATAGTGAAAATGACTCTTTCTCTTTCCCTCAAATAGGTGTTCATTGAAAATAAAAAATTGCTTATCATATTTCATGCATCTTTTTGGGAATTGAGTCCTCATCCCATCAGTTTCACTTTCGTACACCCTTTGAGTAAAGAACAGTTGTAAAACAAACGCTAATTAAAAACTATCTAAAACATTTTTGTTTTTAGGATCTTCCACCAATAGTAGACTAGTGTTAGCACTTTGGATTAGGCTGTGAGTACAACTCTCCAAAGTTTTCAAAACAAACATTAGCATCCTGAGCTAGGGAGAGTCAAATCCAATTGTCGTATTGGTTTTATGGGATCCCCCTCTCACACAGGGGTTACACACAAGGTCGCATTTGGATGAATTACAGAGATTATCCCTCTGTGGTTCAACTGTTTGTAGTGGTTGGATCGTATATTGGGGGTCTCTTGGAGGTATACCGACGATTATGTGTGGGAGCCTCTCGGGTTGATTTCAGATTTGTTATCCTGCCCATACGTTTCGGATCAGACTGTCGACTATACCCACACAGGGACTCACTGTGAATTGGTGTCTTTAGTTGCCATAATATTTAGGTACTTACACAAGGTGACGGTGAAGGGAAGTCTCACTGTACCTGGAACAGACATTGGTCAAACTCACTCGAGCTCCTTGGAGGGTAAATCCACAATTACTGTGTGGAAGCTTGCACCAAGGTGAAAGTCCATTAAGCAGGTCACCATTGTAACTGTTCCACCATATCCTAGCCCCTTATTGACTTGATCACGCGATGTTGGATTTCATCACCAACTAGTACAGTCATCAAGAGAATTTTTGTTTTCTTGGTTGATTCCTAGATTTTATTAGTGCATGTTGTTTCTTTTTGTTAGTTGGCCCTAGATTTTTAGTGTGTTATGTTATTCTCCACAATTGAGCCCATAGACAACAAAGGTCTTCATCGATCATGTAGGATGCAAGGGCTACCTCCAGAAGGCTATCAACCCTTACCTCCTAACCCCCCAGAAGACAACTACTGTAGAGAGGTAGAAAATCAATCTGACGCTGGAAGTGCTATTGCTCCTCCGTTAGATAACTCAAAAGGCGCTTTGGTCACAGTTGAAAATCCCACTACATCTATGTTGGTAACTCCTCTTGAACCACTTTTCGTTCATTTAGACTCCCTTGGGAACATCATAGATGAAGATATCCCACAATTACCAAAGAGAATCTTTATCGAAACATATATGGGATCCACAGAAACAATATTTGGTGATGAGTATAGGACTCTTGTTCATCCTAGCACTGTAGTAGAAACCAATCCCACACCTGCTCGGTTTGTATGGAGGACTTCATTAGGACGCGATCTCTATGAACATTTCGAATCCTTTCGACAACCCTTTCATCCTCATGACCCTCCTAGTGAAACAGAACCATCCGGTCAAACCATGAATCACCCAGTCGATTAGGTTATCTACCCCCATTTCTACAAGTTTTACTCTATAGCTCCACATGTTCCACATGATCCTGCTGGGACATCTTCTCACCTGAGAACGTTGACCCCTGCTGGCCAAACACAACTGGATGGAGGGAAACCACCATCCAATGAACCTTTTCCTCCTAGAGGACTACCTTTCCATGGTGGGCCTACCCCTCCCGGGGGACAAACTCCTTTTCATGCTCCTCCTGGAGGGAACCCTCTATTTTCCAGTCACACCCTAGTCATAAATCCACCGCTGGCAGGGGGGCAACCCTCGTTTTCTAGGAACCCTTCACAATCCTGGGGAGTATCTTCAGGAGGCACTTTTATTCAACCCCACATTGGGCGGCACTCGTATAACAACCCATTAGGAGGAGTATCCAATCATGTTCCTTCCAGAACATCTTACACACAATCTTATCCAAGAAGCATCCCAAATACCACCTGGAGTTTTCAGGGACCACAGTCTCATCCTCCTCGTGGGTCTAATGTGTATCCACCTATAGGATCTACTCCTTACCATTCTCAAGGGAAAAATGTTTATCCTCCTCATGGGCAAATAAATCACTCGGCCTATAATGTTCATAACCCATCGGGTTATGCCAATGTTTCTCATCCATCATCGAATCCAGTTTATCCTAGCCAAAAAAAATCGTATGTAGGGGGATCTACTGGTTACAACTATCCACCTAACCCAATTTATGGTCCTACTGGTGTTCTTATGCCGCACCAGTATCATTTGCAAATTAACCGACACCTACCTTTCCTTGCGACTCTGGATCTCCCAGACTTGTCTCGATTAACTAATGATCCTATTTTTCATTCACCGGTTTGGCCAGTCATTCCAGCTAAACTTCCTTCTGATATTCCGAAATTTGACGAAAACCCTGGCGAATATCCGAACAACCATGTGATGACTTTCCATTTGTGGTGTTCATCAAACTCCCTTATGGATGATTCTGTACATCTGCGTCTTTTCTAGCGAACACTTACCAGTTCAATAGAAAAGTGGTACGTTGAACTACCATGTGCTTCTTTTCATGATTTCAATTCCTTTGCCATGTCTTTCCTCATGCATTTTCAACTGCCTATTTTCTACGAGATGGGTACTAAACTCTTGACCTCCCTTCATCAAACTAACTCCATGCATATCTCTGACCATATTCATGAGTGGAGGCGATGACGAAGGATGATCAAGGCGGTCATTCCTGACATACTATTGGCAGAATGGTTTATTAAATCACTGTTACCCCCAATCGCTCGCAATGTTGCTATGGGTGGTGCGGTCACAGAGGAACAAGCCATTGCTTGGGCTCAATACCTAGATTTGGTTTATTCTCAATCTAGTACTTTGTATGATTTGCTTCCGAATGTTTCTCGAGCTAACACCGATCCATCTAAGTCATCATCCTCATCTCATGCGGATGGTGTTATCGATTCCGTCAAAACTCAATATTTTTTCCAATCAACCACACTCTCTTCTACCTCTCCCCAAACTCAGATCTCTTAGGTGAATGCAGTTCAATCTTCCCCTTCATGACAATCTGGAGGTAAGAACAAGACAAAGAATAAATCAAAAAATAACAATCAACAACCAAAATATCAAGCTCAAACGCTTGCTATCGAAAAGAAAACACAACGGAAACTGAAATTTCCATGTATCATTTGTGGTGACGATCACTACACTTGAGACTATCGACTTCGCAATGAAGTGGCCAAAATTTTCCAAGGAAAGTCACAACCCGCTGTACTTACTCAGCCTTTTCCACAGCAACAATCTATGGTTGCTCAAACCCCCTCTCCTGGGGGTTGTTCTAGCAATCCTCATGATGAGACCTCATCAAGTGCACATATTTATATGTTTAATGGAATCAATTTGGCCACTTTCTCTAAGACATACAACACACCAGGTAACCCTGACAAAGGAAAAGACACTAACAGTACTAGTACTTTACTGGATCCATCATCGTCCTCCATTAGTCTTCCATCAGTTAATCCTCCATCTGGACCGCTTTAGATTGAGAAACCCACGTTCGACTCTATCTTATGCCCTCCTAAGAGCACTATACGTAAAGCTACCTTTAATCCTAGTTCACGTGCCGCCCAGAACTACAACATTGTTGAAGATTTGGCTCAAGCACCATGTTCTATGTCTGCGTTAGAAGTTCTACAGCACTTCCCCAATCAACGTAGAACGCTCTTGGATTCTCTTGGCGCCGTTGATCCTAAGTCATCCAATCAGATCATGTTTAACCTAGACAATTATGTGTCTCGACTCTCCCACCAACTTGCTTTCCAAGTTGATGTTGTTGTTCATAATCAACAAATCCACCAAATTATTCTGGATGAGGGAGCCTCGACTTCTGTCATGTCTTTGGCATGTTGGAAAGGTTTAAAATCACCAACACTCAACAAATCCCCAATGATGTTACGCACCTTCGATGGGCAAGGTTTTCATCCCCATGGGATTTTACAGTCCCTACCCATCCAATTGGGTGGAAAAACCATTACTATTGATGTTGAGGTGGTCGATGCTCCCCTTGATTACAACTTGTTACTTGGAAGAAGTTGGTTTTATACTATGACTGTCGTTGCCTCATCAGTTTTTCGATGTGTCCAATTTCCTCATCAGGGCAAAATTGTCACTGTTGATCAGTTGGATTTCTGCACGAACGATGCTCGCGCTCCCGCCACCAATAATATTCCTTTCTTTGGAGACCACAATATCACGTATGAAATCATTGGTGTTGGTTTACTAAAATATTCTATCCTCATGGGTACCTTCCCTACACCACTTCCACTGACTACCCATCATATTTCCACTGTTGATATGATTTCAACCACAACTTATCAATCTTTGGGATCATCTGACCCTTGGATTGTACCTTGTCCATTGGAATTCGATGCACTAGGTGACACCGTGCCACTTAGTCCAACCGAAATGTCATACGTTTCTACCCAATCCGCTTCTCCCTCATCAAATGATCAACATCTATTGGCGCCTGACGTTTCCTCGATGCAATCACGGTTGAGTTCCTTGTCATCTGCGATAGACTACATTTCCCCAACTTTTTCCTCGGATGAATCTATTCCAAAATATTTTCACGTTGACAAGTTACCTCGAGATAATAACCATCGTTGATCCTCTTTTCTTCCCCCTCTTGAAGAAATTCGGGCAGATATACAGTCTATCTCCCCTCCTGGTGTTGATTTTTCATCATCTCCCATGATTTCAACTTCTGACAATTTGGATCCAGTAGTGGACATGGTGATTTCTTCGGTAGGGTTATTGGAGCCTGATCTCCTTACTCCTATCGTGACCCTCGACATGTGTTCCTTCCCAAGTGATTATCTTCCATCCAGCAAAGATCTCTTGGAAGCCATAACCAAGTTTTTTCCCTTGACATGGTATCCTTCCAGAGCGTTATCCTCTTGGAATCCATGATCAAGAAGAAACTACAAGCATAGTTTCTCTTCTCTGTAGCAAGCTCGTTAAAAAATGAAACAGAGACCTTGAGCATAGTTTTCCTCTCTGTGCCAAGCTCGTTAAAAAATGAAACAACAATATGGGGATTGAACCCAGAAATTTGAGCATAGTTCTTTTCGTATGTCAAGCTCATTAAAAAATGAAACAATCACCTCTCTTGAACCTTCTTTTCATCCACCCTTCTCCTTTTTCTCATCTACTAGAGAAATTGGTGACAACCTCAAAGTCGATGAATGAATTGAAGCTTGGAGGGCATGTCTCCAGCCTTTGATGATCATTATGGAGTTAAGCCACTAGATTTTCAAGATGGGGGCATACCGAGCTTAGTCATTGTTCTTTCTCATGCTGATAAATACTTGAGAATACATCCAGGTAAACTTTTATCTCTTTTTCGGACCTGTATGGATACACGAAAGAGGAACCTCCTGGAGTCTCCTTTAAGCTCTTTTCAGACTCTCTAAACATGAAAAGATTGTCAAGTGATCTTGCTTCCTTCCCCACTCGTTAAAAGGTTTGAAAGGGCATCTTTCGAGTGATAATTTATCTCTTTTTAGGCCTTGCAAGACTAACATTACGAAAAATGACAACATTGGAGTCACCTTTAAGTTCTTTTCAGACTCTCTAAACATGAAAAGATTACCGAGCGACCTTGTTCTTTTCACACTCATTAAAGTATTTGAAGAAAACGTCTATTGAGCGATAGTTTATCTCTTTTTCGGTCTCATCAGACTACTTTACGAAAAATGAACTGAGAGAGTTCTCTTTTAAGTGTTTTTCCAGACTCTATAATCATGAAAAACCTTCGAGTTTTCTATCTTTGGACTCGTTAAACAAACATCGACAGACCCATATGGGATCGAACCCTTCTGCCAATTCATTAAACAAAGGAAGAGAGACTTACCGAAGGTAAGTTATATCGATCATGTGTTACCCTCCTCAAGATCCTTAAATTAAAAAGACGTACTTGTCTATCTGGATGGGGGAAAAAATTGAAGGATGTAAGCCAAGCAGTTTTTTGAGAACATTACCAAGTAACTCTTAGAGTCACCCTTGAACACGACACTTTGTCTTTGCACACATATTAATCCACTGAACCTTTGCACTGAACCAATCCTCTGAGTTTTTCTTACTCCTTTGGGTCACCCGACAAAAGTCACAGTATCCATTGCATCATCGTGTTTTGGTCCATGTCATGTTTCTACTGTTGTGCCTCAGTGTTCAAGGGAAGTATCCACCTTGAGAGTCAGTCATCACAAATATCTTGTCTCAATACCCATGTCAATCCATGTTCATTTGATCTAAAAATTACATCTCTGTGTCTGTTTCGTTTCGTTGATGGGGGATACATCAAGGCCCTCCTTCGACAAGTCTATTCCTATCGACTTCAACACATTATCCAGGAACTAGACTTAGAAACCAGTTAGTACTTTGGGACCTGCATGCCTCAATGGCAGGCCTCCTCACGTTTGACAGTGGGTTTACATCATTGACCTCTAATCGGATGATTCCACAATTGTTTGACTTTAGCTCATCCATTCACATTCGTTGGAATGTACTAGAGTACCTTGGGAATCATTGACATTAATGGTGATATCCCTCGTGCTTATTAACGGTTTACATCATTGACCGGTAATCAAGTGGTTTCTACCATGTTCAACATAAGGACATCTATTCACATGGTTATATTCGTACTACATCAGGATCGGTAATAAGACCCTGGGTTGAGTGATGACTCTGATATGTACTTTGCCTAGGTTGCGACGGAGTTTCTCTTGAACCATGACACATATACTGTCACATAGATCCACTTTGTATTGGTCGTGGCTATGTCTTGTCATCTCGTAGATCCACTATGTATTCTTTGTGGCTACGATCAGTTCAGGTCATGGAAGTATAGATCCATAGTGTATCTTCAGTGGCTATACCTTTTTATCAATATAATTATGGATCCGTAACGTATTTTATGGCGGCCATATCTTACAAGTCTTGATCACCCAAGCATAGGTATGCATGCCTTAGGTTTGAAGCATGTCATAATATTTGTTGGATGTTTGTGTGCAGCTTCTATCAGGTTCTCCGAGTCCACACTCTTGCTTTAAAATATTTGTAAAGTGTTTCGGCCATCATTCTCTCTTCTGACCTCACACTTTAGGGGGCATTCTGTTACACATGAAATTTTCACACCTAGGTACCTCGCCCTAAGTGTTGTAAACTATCGTATAAGTGTCGCATACACCTTGACACCATGGAATAACCTATGTCACAATCCCTAGTCAATTTGGAGGAGGGATATATTACATGAAGGCAAACAAATACTAAGTACACATGAATTATTATTAATATTCATGGAAAAGAAATTGATTAAGTGAGAGAATCAAGTGCACATGAATTATTATTAATATTCATGAAAAAGAAAGTAATTAAGTGTGAGGATCCACCTCACATTTAGTTTCCTATTTTTTAGGGAAGGTGGAGGATCTCATGGATGGTTGAAATATTTCCTCCTTAAAATATTTGAGAGATATTTCCTCCCCAAAATCCTTAAGAGATATTTTCTCCCCAAATATCTTATAGATCCCTTTCTTAGTGGATCTGATGAGAGATCTTCTCCATGGTGGTTAAACCTCCAAATCCTATATAATGAGGGGTTTCCATGGAGGAGGGGGGAGGGAGATTGAGAATTATACCAAACTTATGATCTCATGAGTGGTATGTCACTTGGAGCATCAACATTCTGCATGTGGACTGTTTAAGAAAGGTTTTGGACAAGGGGAGCTTGATGAAGTTGCTACACTCACATCTATGGCTATAAGCATTCTTCATTGTTGTTCTCTTTAATATAATATGCTTGGCCTGTTTCTTTCAAATATGTGTTTGATCTCACATGAATTTGTCTCTAATAGATAGGTCTATTTTGAGCTAATATTAGTAGAGTAGGAAGTGGTTGTACTTTTGTTTGTCTACAGGGCTTATCGAGGAGCCAAATATTGGAGCTCAACTCGGACTGTACAGGGACAAACACCGGTAAAAGGTACTTATATTCTCCTTCCTCCTCACACATTAGTCTATCTAGATCTAAAAGGAAGTCAGTGACCATGATAAGCATATTTTTTCTTAAGAGTTAAGAGTCTAGCTCTCAAGAGGAGATCTACCTGTCTGCAGGGAGATTTTCCTTCAACACTATCGACGGTTAGCCTTCCATCATTATGCCAATTGACATCTGGATCGTGTGAAAATTTGGGCTCTGATCTTTCCAAGCTTACGCCTTTTCGGTGGTTTAATCGAACTTTTCTTTTCTCTATTAACCACCGAAAGCGAAGGCTTTCAGTGGCTAATGAACACCTACGGGTTTGCCTAAGCCACCGAAACCTATAATTTCCTCTTTTGAAAAGAAAATCAAATGCAATGTTTATTTTGAACTTATTTACAAATAATAGGCTTTCAAACAAGCTTATAAAAATTTAAAAATAAAATTTTCAAATACTTCTTATCACCTAAAATGGAAAAACTTGACTATTCTATTTTAGGAGATAACAACTAAGATGAGAACTATTGCGATAAAAGTTGAGACATGTTGATATTTTTCTGCCACCTTCACATTTTCACTATGCATCACGATCCATATGTGTTATGCCTGAAAATATATCAGTCAGAATACTGATTCCCCTATTATATAGGGTTCTAACAGGTTGGGAATGGCCCAAAATATTCTAAGTCTAGGTTACTTCTGGCCCTCATTAATCAAGGATTGTGTGGAGGAAGTGAAGAAGTGCCACCTGTGCCAGATATTCTTTCAGAAGATGCGGGCACATTATGGTCCTATGTTTCCTGTCATTGTTGTTGGTCCTTTCACAAAGTGGGGGATTGAATTTACTACATGTCACCTAGCTTCAGCTCAGGGGCATAATTACATCATCGTAGCAGTAGAATACTTCACCAAGTGGTTCGAAGTTATGCCAACATTCAACAATAATTGAGAAACATCGACTCTTTTCATCTTTAATAAGATAGTATCAAGTTTTGGTATCCCGAAAGATATTTTCACTTACCATGGCAATCACTTCCAAAACAAAATGATGAGTGAATTAATGTCAAAGATAAACTTTAAATAGGAACATACATCACCTTATTACCTGCAAGTGAATGGTCATGTTGAAGCTGTGAATAAGTCTCTCAAGATTACTCTTCAACAGACAATCAATTCTGCCAAGTCAAATTAGCATTTGATGTTATATTCAACATTGTGGGCCTACCGAATGTTTGTGAAGACTGCCACCAGTTTTTCACCTTTTCAACTCGTATACGGGTTGGAAGCAGTCTTACCTATTGAGTGTCAGACTCCTTCTTTAAAGTTGGTAGTGGAATTACTGTCAGACACTTCACCACCTGAGGAACTCCTTCTATATCTCAAGCATATCGATGAGCAGTGTTGTGATGCAACCTTAGCCAATGAGGCTCAAAAGAAATGATTCAAGTGTCAGTATGATCCGTCCATTCGTCCTCGGATTTTCTCTGAAGGTGATATTGTCCTGGTCTATGATCAAGACAAAGATCCCCTAGAGGAAGGCAAGTTCAAACCCATGTGGTTCAGACCATTCATTGTGAAAGAGGTCTTGGATAAGGGTGCTTACCATCTAGTTGTTTTGGAGGGAAATGCCTTCGCAGAGCCTAGAAATGGGCTCTACCTTAAGAAGTAATAATATTAGCTTGGTCACTTGGGTGAATTCTTGTATATATGTATATCTTATTAAACATTTTTGTCTTTTTGGTTTTTTGGACGTGTAGTTATTTATGTATTATTTTTCAGTGTGGCAGATGTCAAGTGAATCAGAAGTTAATTTTGGGTTCACGGATGGTGCTAGTTGGTACACTCGGAGGCTTGCTTCCGCATCTTGGGAGATTTTCTCACATGGAGGCTAGTTGTTATATTTTGGAGGTATTTTTCTAGGAGACACTACAAACAATGTTGTCGAGTATAGTGCAGTGATAGAATTGCTTTGTGACACTTTGTCATAGGGTATTTCTCACCTCTGGGTATACTTATATGCTTAGTTGGTGGTGTCCCAGTTAAATGGGGTCTACTGTGTTTATGATCCCACTCTGCACCGATGATTCCTTAGGGTAAGTCTCTTAGAATGATCATTTGATTACATTACGTATATTTGTGTTCCTAGGAGATTTAATCATTTAACAAATACTCTATCTAATCAAATTTTAGATTGGCATGTTGCACACACATAAAATAAAATCACACACATACATATGTAAATACATTTGTAAAATGCCATCCATATGATCTGGATTTTATGAGCATAATGAAATGAATAAAGTTTATTAACAGGTTCTTAACAGAAAATAACAGAGATACAGTAAAATTGGTTTTCTATTCAATAATGAAATAAGCTGAAACTGCAAAATGCAGCGGAAACAAGCTTGTTGGAATGGTGGCAGCTTATCTCTGAGAAGAGATGTGACGACAATGCCCATTCGCAAGAAGAAGGCTACAATGAGGCTCTGAAGGCCTTTTTACAATAAGAAAGAATTCCAAAAACCCTAGACATCCAAAAACCTAACCCTAGGAGATGAAGTGCCAAAAGTCATGTGGGCCCTGTTTGGGTAAGTTAGTACATCAACTTCCCGGGGTCATAACTTTTGCATACGATCTCCATTTTAGGCCTGTGATAGCCTGTTGGAAAGGTATCATAGAGGAGATTAATTTTGGGGGATAAATCATGCATTAAGATATAATTAAGGATCTTGATCTTGAAAAACCTTCATTTAGGCCCTCAAAATGGCCCCGGAAGTTAAATTGCTAAAATAGTAAATTGCCAAAATTGTCAGAAAATTGTTTTGAGCCAGTTGGAAAAGGTGGGTGGCCACCAATATCCATCTGGATCAATATTTCCTCCTTAGGAAGAAATGGTCTCCATTGCATTGAGGCCCCCCATCAGATAGGGAAATTTCTATTGAATTTGGCCCCAGGTGAGCCACTTGCCTTGGTGCAGGAGCTGCCTTGCTTTGATGACTCGATAAAGCTAGATTCTTTGTTGTCGAGTGCCCTTGATCTGTCTGTCCACAATCTGATCATTGGATGCCTATTGTGGGCAGTCAAAGTTGAGCTCTATTGGTGTCAGTTGTTCTGCTACTTCTGAGGTGTCCAATAATGGTGGGAAATAAGGGCGAAGGAGATCCACGTTGAACATTGGGTGCAGACCAAGGAAAGGAGGAATATTGAGCTCAAAATAATTATCCCCCATGGCCTTGGTGATAGTTTATGACCCATAATGGAGTGGGAGAAGCTTTTGATGGGGTCCTGTAAGGCGTTCTTTCTACAAGTGTAACTAAACTTTGTCACCCACCTCAAACTTATGCGGCACCCGATGTTGATCATGGCGTTGTTTGTACTTGTCATTGGACTTCTGTAGGATATCCTGAACCTGTTTTCATATGTGATGGATCCACTCAATGAACCGGGTGTCTTTGTTAGCTTCATTTGGAGCAGGAGATGAGTTGGTAGAGGTGACTGGAAGGGGAAGTGCAAAATCTATGGGTCCCAATGGTTGGAATCCCAACCCCACTTGAAAGGGGTTGTGGCCAGTGTAGCTATGCAGGGCTTGGTTGTAGCTATGCTAGACATAGGGAAGGCTCTCATCCCATGTGCTAGGGTGATTTGAATTATACATGCGAAGGATATACACAATCATTCGATTTACAACCTCGGTTTGGCCATTTGTCTGGGGGTGGAAGACTGTGGATTTGGTGAGCTGGGTGTCCAGCAGTAACCAGAGGCTCGACTAGAATGTGCTAAGAAATCGACTATCTTGATCTGAGACAATGGTTTGTGGGATTCCAAAATGTACCCAGACTCATTCAAAGAAGAGATTGGCACTGGCCTCTACTGTGTTGCTCTTCTTGCAGGCAACCAGAATCACCATCTTAGAAAAGTGATCAACAACCACAAAAACACAGTCATTTCCCCACTCGGTGGATGGGAGGCCTGACATGTAGTCCATTGATATGGATTCCCATGTCCTATCAGGAGTAGGAAGAGGGGTGTACAGGCCTTGTTTCTTATTGGTCAGTTTGGCAATAGCATAGGTAGTGCAAGACCTGATATACTTGCTGACCTCTTATCGAAGTTTCAGCCAGTAGAAATGTTTCTATAGCATCGCCACTGTCTTTTCAATGCCGAAGTGTCCTACCACCCGACTGTAGTGGGATTCCCAGATCAGATTTGCTCACTCACTTTATGGAACAAAAATATGGCCCAGACGACACAACAACCCATACTGAAGATGGAAATTATTGACAACTGTATTTGCACCCAACATTTGGTAGGTGGTGTCGAAGTCAGGGTCTGTCTCATAGATTTGGGGCCATCTAGATGTCTCATGGCTGCAAGAGTCTAGCACCATGGTGAGTGTTGCGACTGGTGATCTGTTGAGGCAATCAATGACGTGATTGGTGCTTCCTATTTTATACTTGATGTTGAGGTGGAATTGTTGCAAGTATGTGGACCACTTTTGATGGTGGTCACTCTGCAATTTTCCCTGTGTTTGCATGAAATATAGTGGCTTATGATTAGTGTGGATAATTGTCTCCTTCCAAAGAATGTAAGGTCTCCACTGGCCACATAATTTCACAATGGAGTACATTTATCTGTCATATGTAGGGAACTTATGGACAGTATCTGACAGTTTCTCACTATGATAGGCCATGGGGTGGCCATGCTGAGTGAGAACGATGCCCACAGCATAGTCTGAAGCATCTGTCTCAATCTCAAAAGGATGTTGCAAGTATGGTAGTGAAAGTACTGGGGCTGAGCACAAGCATTGCTTCAAATCATTGATCGCTTGTTGATGGGACTTACCCCATGCAAATTTCACCTTACCACCACCCCTATTTATTTGGCTGAGGGGCCATGCAATATGGGAGAAACCCAACATGAACTTGTGGTAGAAATTGGCAAGGCCCAAGAAGCTCCGAAGCTTAGTGAGTGTTGTTGGGGCTGGCCATTCATGGATGACTTGGATCTTGGTTGGATCCACATGTATGCCATGATGATCAATGATGTTGCCCAGGTAATGGACCTTGTCCATGCCAAAGGAGCATTTTTCCAAGTTGGCGTATAGCTTGTGCTTCCACAGAGTGTGCGGAACCTACTGAGTATGCTACAAGTGTTCTTCCCAAGTCTTGTTGTAAATTAGAATGTCATCCAGATACACCACTACAAAATTATTGGTGAATGGTCGCAGGATATCATCCATCATCGTCATGAAAGTGGTTGGAGAATTTTTCAAACCAAAGGGCATGACCAACCATTCAAAAAGGCCTTCCTTTGACTTGAAGGCGGTCTTCCATACATCTTTCTATTATATCGGGACCTGGTGGTAGCCAGACTTCAGATCAATCTTACTGAAGTATTTTTCCCCCATGAGTTGATCAAGGAGGTCATTGATTCAGGGAATTGGGTACTGGTTTCTGACTGTGATTTTATTAAGATCCCGATAATCAATATAGATTCACTAGGTACCATCTTTCTTCTATACCAACACGATTGGGCTCCCGCAAGGTGATGAGCTGGGGCAGATGCGCCCCTTATGGAGAAGTTCTTGGATCTATACCTTGATCTCTTCATTCTCTAACAAAGAGCGATGATAGACTGGCCCATTGGGTAGCGGTGCACTAGGGGTCATATCGATGGGGTGCTTGACTTGGTAGTGCAGAGGTACCCCTGAAGGTGAGGAGAAGATATCCGATTATTCTTCCACAACCTTATCTACTTTCTTTTGTTGTGTGGAGAGGTCAGTCGTAGAGACCCTATATGTGGCTATGATCTTTCTCTTATTCTGATATCGAATCATGACGAAGACAAACTTCCCCATCTGAGAGATGACCTTCTTGCATTGCTTAGCAAAGATCAAGGAAATAGCACTAGGTGGGACTGCCTCGGGTATCCTGTACAATTTCCTGTTCAAAGTAATAATAACACTACAAGGCCTAGACTCATGTACAACGTGATGTTTCCATAAATAAGGTTGTCCCAAAAGAACATCAAAAACTTTGAGAGGAGAAACATCACACAATACCTCATCTTTGAAGGGCTTGATGTCGTACAATAGTTGTCACTATTGGCTGACGCGGAGATCGCTTCCTTGGCAGAGCCATCCAATGGTGTACGGTTGTGGGTGCGATGTTGTTTGTAGGGCTAGCTGCTTGATGACCTCTGCTGAGATGAGGTTCTTCTAGCTACCGCTATCAATGATGAAGTGAAGTGGGGTGCCTCTTACCCACATATGTGAATGGAAGAGGCACTCTCCTTCTTCTGGCTCGTCTGGTTCACCAGGTTGGAGCTTGGTGGTAGCAACGGTGGCACTGGGTTCCATGTCAATGATCTGTCTTCCCCTTTCTAGTTTTGGCTCAGAGTCATAATCTTCATCTGATTTAGAGGCTTTCACTTCAGCCACTAGCGACTTCTTTGAGCGGCAGTCAGCAGTGTTATGCCAAGGGCTCTTATGGAAGTTGCACCACTTGCCAGTATCTTTCTTTGTCTTTCCAGTGTCCTTCTTTGCTTGCATCTTGGACTAGTTTTCCTGATGCTATCCATATTTTCTCTGTCCTTTGTTCGATGGGTTGGGGCCATCCTTTCCTAGCTTTTGTTGTGAGGGGTTCCCAGGCCCAAATTGCGACGTCTTTTGTTTGAGCTTCTGCTCGATTTTGACGACATATCGGTAGGTCGCGCCTAAGGATGAGATGTCCAGAAAATCCTTTTCGGTCTGGATGTATCTATGTAGAGAATCGTGATACTTGAGCACTAGATGTCACTCTGAATCTTTGATACCCAACTTGGTACGCAAGGTATGGAAGATATTTGTGAAATTTGGCACTGCTTGGTCTCTTTCATGTCGTAGTGTGGTCCATTTGGTATACAGGTTGTCATAACTTCCGACAGGGTAGTATTGTTCCTTAATAACATCCCTGAAGGATTCCTAGGTGGCCATGACTGAAAATAATGAGGTTTCCTTTGTTTCCTTTTTCTCACAAAAAGTTTCCCACCAATCTTTGACATGGGGAACGGCTTTGAGGAGTGCAAAAGTAATCTTTTCTTTATTCGAAAAGTTATGGACAGAAAAACACCCTTCTAGTAGATTCAACCAATTGTCTACAACATCTACGTCTATCTGACCTTCAAATATAGGAATATAGAAGTTTATTTGTACCTTGAAGGGGGCGATGCCTCCGTTCGAAGAAGATGCGTCGCCTGTTGGTAGCCGCCAGAGGATTTGTGCGAAACTATCCATCATCTTGTTCCTTTGTTGCATGATGGATTCCTCAATAAACAGTTTGAAAGGATGTCCTATCCCATCATATTTATTTTCTCATACCATGGGAGGTCACTTGGGCATGCGAGAGCTTCTTTCCTCAAGAGAAACAAGCTCGAGACCCAACTCTTTATACTCCGACCTTGTTGGGGACATGCATTAAGACGACAAGGAGCAGACCGCTCTAATACCACTGATCCAGATTTTATGAGAACAAAAAAATGAATATGGATTATTAATAGGTGCTTAACACAAAATAAGAGAGATACAGTAAAACTGGTTTTCTATTCAATAACGAAATAAGCTAAAACTGTAAAATGCAGCAGAAACAAGCTTGTTGGAATGGTGGCGGCTTATCTCTGAGAAGAGATGTGAGGACAGTGCGCATTCGCAAGAAGAAGGTTACAATGAGGCTCTGAAGGCATTTTTACAATAATAAATAATTCCAAAAACCTTATACATCCAAAAACCTAACCCTAGGAGATGAAGCGCCAAAAGTCATGTGGGCCCCGTTTGGGTAAGTTAGTACATCAACTTCCCGGGGTCGTAACTTTTGCATATGATCTCTGTTTTAGGCGTGTGATAGCTCGTTGGAAAGGTATAATAGAGGAGATTCACTTTGGGGGATCAATAATGCCTTTGGATATCATTGAGGATATCGATCCATAAAAACCTTCATTTAGGCCCTCAAAATGGCCCCAGAAGTTAAAACTGCTAAAAATAGTAAATTGCCAAAATTGTCAGAAAACTGTTTTGAGCCAGTTGGAAAAGGTGGGAGGCCATCAATATCCATCTAGATCACCATAAGATAGAAAATATGTAAATATGTATATATGTGTGTGTGTGTGTGTGTGTGTGTGTGTGCATGTGTGTGTGTGTGTGTGTCCAAAAACATTTTCATGAGTACATAGGTGGGCATGAAAGCCTCAAAAGTGTTCAATAAACATCATTGGGATTATGCCCTCAAAAAATACAAATAGTACAAAAATATCCCTCGGCATATCAACGTTCTAATTCTATATAAGGATGGGGCCTATTGGCCTTGCTATAGTGTACAATGATGTTGGCCAAATGTCGGAATAACTGGACCCAAGTCTGAGGCACCCCTACTACATTAGGCTACATAGCAAGGGGGAGATCCTCGATCTCGGCCATAGGTACAACATTAGTGAGCACAGTGAGGTTGCACTCCACTCATTGCAGAACTATGTCAGCCTCTCTAGTTGGGGTTCCCCCTATAGTTGTTGGTCCTCTGGTTGTTGTTGGTCTTGCCTTAGGTCAAAGACATTGCCAAGTCTTGGAAAAGTTTGTTGGTCGCACAGGCCCCACATCTGTACATAACAGATACATGAGTTAGTACTCTATACACACATTAAAAGGGTATATATGAAAAATTTTGAAATTAAATAAACTTTAAATATGTTACCTATCTCGCCTCGCTCCTCGCCAAGAGGTATAGGCATGTATAGGTATCTAGTGAAGTTGATCCCTGCATATGGGTAATCCTCGATCACCGAGATATAAGGTTCCCACCAATCAAAAAAAAATTCATCGAAGGCTTATATGGTCCTCCCTCCACCCTATAGAGGAAGCAATGTTTCCCACCTGCTCATTGTTGGGAAGGAGGCTACATGACCCCATACCGTCTCTCTAGGACTAAGACTAGGCACCCTCTCGAAGAATAAGAAGAACAAAATGGTATCAAACTTGAAGTTATTGTTAATACATCGCCGACACTCTGTAATTTGTCTCTTCATGCATACCATCATGATCGTACTCCAGTCAAAGATGGTGGCCACCAAAAAATGAATGTCACAATGAATGTGTTCCCAGGAGGCCTGGTGAAGGGTTGTGGATCCAATAATCCACCAGATCAAATGTAAGATCACAGGAAGAGATAGGCTGGTGATATTGTGGATTGGCACCTGAGAACCTACCTTCACAATGTCGACCTCACGATACATCCGAATGTAGTCCTCAATGTTGAAAGGCCCTGGAGGAAAATTCCTCAAGTTAACTGGTTCCCCTCTTCTTCAGAGGTTAGTCAAGAAGTAAATGTCCTTTGTGGTTGGGGTCAGTGATTAACCCTCTAGCATGAAGGCCTCTACATCAGGATTCCAATACTCCACAAGAGCGTTGAGCATCCTCGATTATGCCCTCATAAAAAGACACTAGAAGAACTTCCATAACCCACATTGTTTTAGTGTGGCAATGGATATAGGGTCCTCTTCGACCAAGACATCAAACTCCTCATGCTCTCTCTCTCTCTAGTGAACAACATCTCGTTTCATGGAAAAAATGGAGGAGATTCGGTACTTGCCTTTTATTTTTTCAAATTCTACCAAGGTGTACGTGGTATGTTTTGTACACACTCACGTATGTATGTGGGTTGTTGGTTTCCTACCCAAGTATGCGGGCTAGTCGTGGACAACCCGCGTACATGCAGGGCCTCTTTTTTAGCAAGCACGTGCCCCCCTCAAAACACTAAATTAAAGTATAAATAAGGAATTTAATTGCAAGTGGGAGTGATTTGTACTTACTTGGTCCAATCAGAAATTCGTTTCATCCACTGAAGCTCACGGAATCTTCTCTTTTAGCAAAGGGGTCTTTTTACCTTTTTGTTGATTTTCAAATTGCAATGGTAAAAATGAGTTGTCCACTTCTATTTATAGAATTTTTGGCCCTTTTTGCCCCTTTTTGACCCCTTTGTCATTTTTCCTGGCTTGGTGATCACTTAATTTCACTTCTGAGTTTTCTATTGGTTGTTTCGGTACTCTTTTCCTTTTGGTTTGGTAATTTTTTTGAGATCGGTCACTTTTTTGGTATCCTTTGGTAAAAGTCATTTTTCGAAATTTTTGCATATAAGCTAGGATTTCATTCCAAATTTATACATCTTGTTGTCTTTTTCTCTTTTCCATAGGATCGAACCAACTGAAGTGTGACACAGAACCTTCATTTCTACTCTAGAAGTGTCATAATTAGGTGGTAGAACCTACCTTTACATGGATGCCCTAGGTATATCCTTATTGCATTTTTTGGCATCCATGCTTTCAGTACTGAATATAGTCTTGGGATTCCTTGTTAGTCTTGTCATGATTATGAGATAAAGCTTCATTCTTTTGATTCACCATAATCCTAGGCCTTACCCTCGCGACCCCCTAATGAGCACGCTTTGTTGTCTTTCAAGATCACTTTGAAATTTGAAAGCAACATCTAATGAGACTGTATTTATTCTTTTCAATCTCATCTGGATTAACTGAGAAAAGCACCCCCTAGAGTCTTCTTTAAGCCCTTTTTAGACTCTCTAAAAATAAAATTTTGTCGAGTGATCTTGTTTCCCTTCACACTCGCAAAAATAAAATTTGAAGGCACATCTGTCCGACAGTAGTTTACCCCTTTTTCGGTTCAGATGGCTAATTTTAAGAATAAAGGTATGATCTAGGAACTTCAAATTGCTAGAAGAGTATTCTCAAGCATAATTTTAACCCTTTTTCGGGCCTCAGGGACTAAATCTTCGAAAAGGGAACATTTTCCTTGGTTTTGGTTTATCACCTTTTTCAGTCCTTGGAGATACTTACAAAAAAGGAACCCCCCCAGAGTCCATTGCTAAGATCTTTTCAGACTCCCTAAAATTGAAAAGATCATCGAGTGACCTTGTTCCTTCACACTCGTTAAATTGGTCCAGAAGAACATCTACAGGCATGAGTTTAACCCTTTTTATATCTTGTAGATTATAGTGGAAAAAGGTATGCCTCAGGAGATTCATCTTGCTGGGAGAGTTCTCCTCAATTACTTTTATACTTTTTTGGGCTAAGGAGACTAAACTTAGAAAAAGACTGTGAGTCCATAGTTAAGGTCTTTTCAGACTCCTTAAAATTGAAAATATTGGCGAGTGATCTTGTCTTTGTCACACTCGTTAAAATGGTTTTGAATAGATGTCTTTTCGGTGCAAGTTTAACTCTTTTTCGAACCGACTAGACTATTTCTGAAAAAGGTACTCCCTAGAGTCCTCTTTTGAGTTTTTTCAAACTCTCTAAACATGAAAAAACTATCGACCTTACCTTATATGGGCTCGTAAAAAATTTCATAGAAGGGGTCTCACTGTGTCTTTCTTAATCGCATTGTGGGTCTCATCTTTGCATCTTTGGCCTAATGTCGGCTCCTTGTTGCTCTCAAATGAACCTTTGAAGAATTCCTTATATGCAAACCTTGCAACACTTCTTGCCTCTGCGAATTGACACCTTGACCCATGGAGGAATTTTCATCAAGTCTCCTTATCATGCACATGTCTCCTTTCCCTGAGCATTAGTATATTCCATGTGCTTGGAACTAGTTTGCTTGTCACAACACTCATTCCTCCTTTGTAATATAGCATTCTTTTATTCTTTTTCAAGGTTTGAAAAAATTTGAAAAAGACAAAAAAATCAAATACTCCAAAAAGAGGGGATGGGAAATATACATTCTTTTTTCGGCAGCAAAGAGAGTCTCCCTTGGACAAAGCACATCCTTCCTTTTTTTCATCAAGAATTAGGATCTAGTATGACCTTAGGACTTTTTTCTCTCGACATAGATTTATTTCCTCCTCCGTTTGGTTACTTTTCCAATCATATGGATAGTTTTCGGTGCCTCCTGCATCATGAACATATGTCTGTTGATTAAGGTTGGTTGTCATTGATGTCAACCCTTAAAGAAAGACCCGTAGCACAAAGGTTTGGGTAATGGACCCAATATTGTTTGATGTAAAGATGACTCATTATTTTCTTGTCATGGTTGATAAGAAGTAAATATGGATGAACTCCAAAGTGGTCCCCTTATTGTGAAATCCCTCATGGGAAGACGCTTTGCAGAGTAAGAGAACCCATGCTTAATTGTGGAATAATGAGATGAAGGACAATGCATTTGTCAAGTAAAATATCCTAGATGGATAGTTCTTGTCATTCCATTTCTGGTGGTATGTGGAACGTCACATAACTCCTCATGGTTAGAGAGTTATGGCCATGAGAAGTTGGAGACCCCGGGTTTGGGTAATGGACCCAACTTTGTTTGATGGATAATGGTATGAGTTATGATATATTTTTAGATAATTATATTATATATGGATAGTAAATGTCATTCCATTTCTGGTGCTATGTGGAACATCACATAACTCCTCACGGTTTGAGAGTTATGGCCTTACGAAGTTGGAGGACCCTCATATGTCATCTAGAAGCCCCAAAAGGTCAAAGTAGTCAAAGTGGTTTAAGAGATTTTAAAAGGTAAATAATAAAGTAAAGTAATGAGTGTAGTATAATTCAAAGTGAATAAAAAATAAATTATTTCAATAATAAATTTAATGGAGAAATTAGAAGTGGGTTAACCCTAAAATAAGGAAAGTGGGGCCAAGTGACCTAGAAGATGTTTTTAAAGAAGTTACTTGGAGAGTATAAATAAGAGGCTAGGCTCTCTCATTTTAATCACACTTGAGATATTGAATATCTATAGGTGTCTGAGGTAACCAAGGATATATAAACCGTAATTTTGAGTGAAGGTGAAGAAAAGAAGGCCGAAATGAAAGGAAGGATAAATTCTTTTGATGGTGCTTTCTAAGGTATGTTTTGTTCAGGTCATCTCACCATTTTCACTATAAATTTGTTTCTATAATGATTCATGACTTTAAATTACTATTCCATTGAGGAAACATATCCAAGTATCTGTGGTAAACAATTCATCTTGTGGGTCATTTTATTTTTTGAGTTACACTCTGTGGAAACTAGGGTTTGTGGCTAGTCCTAAAACTAGTCAAAAACAAGTGTTTCGGGTAAAAATGTCATAACTTCTTCATAACATATCCCAATTTAGTGAAACCAAATGTGTTGGTTATAGTACAATCTATAGTATTCTGTGTAATAGTTTTATATTGATTCAACCAATATTTTGTGCAGGGCATGCTCTACAAGGTCTCTCTCTAGAATAATCCAGAATTCAACAAGGTATGCCATTTTTGTTACAACTCCTTTTATGAGAGGTTACAAGTAGTGAAACTTGGAGGAATTGCATAAAAAACACTGAAGAACATTTTGTATCAGTTTCAAATATTTATACATTACAGGTTCAAAGTTATGATTACTTCAAGTTAGGGTTGTTGACTAATCCAAAACTAGGCATGTGAGACTAAATAAAAGTTTGATGGAAATGCTAGCTTCTTTTTGTTAAAGTTAAGGAAGATTTGTAGGAATGTGATCATATACACCAGGTCTATTACAAAACTACAAATCATATTTGGATGATGAAATGGATGAGGGATTTTGGTTGAGATACATGTTGAGTACATGGTTGAGACAAGTAGTTGATGAGTTGGCAAAAACATGAGGTGTATAGTTGATGATGTTGGTACATATTGATGAGTCATATTTGATGAGTATTTGAAATATGATTGGTACATACTTATTACATGGTTGGATGCACATTTTATGGTACAGGTTGATTACAGGTTGTTTGGTACAGGTTGGTACATGGTTGATGCACTTGTTTATGGTACAGGTTGATTACAGGTTGTTTGGTACAGGTTGGTGCATGGTTGATGCACTTGTTTATGGTACATGTTGATTATAGGTTGATGCATGGCTGATGCGTGGTTCAAATTTATTGGTATAGGTTTATAGTGGTATATTTCACAGTGACAGGTTGACAGTAGTTCCATCATTCTACTTCTACTTCAGGGTGGCAGGATGGGGCAAGGACAGGTGGTTGTAGCCACCATCCGGTTGTAGCTGAAGAACATAGGGAGTTGTAGCATCCTTCTAGTTGTAGCTAGAGAATTGGGGAGTTGGATATTCCCTCAGGTTGTAACCTGAGAAACTAGGGGGTTGGAGCCTCCTTCTAGTTGCAGCTGGAAAACAAAGGAAGTTGGTGCTTCCAATGAATGTAATTCTTCAAGACATATAAGAAAAAGAATTTTGTGGTTTTCTCCCGATTTGGGTTTCCATGTAAAACACTAGTGTACTGTGTATGTGTATGATTGTTCATTTGTTCATTTCTTATTTACTCTGCAGTTATTGGATGATAATTCTACATTGATATAACACTTGGATTATATGGTTAAAAATGATTAAAATTCTTTATTACTGATTCACCCCCCCTCTCAGTAATCCAACAATTGGTATCAGAGCAAGGTTCCTTCACTAAATATTTAACCACTGGAAGGAGATCATGGATTATTCTGAGAATGGAGTACCAATGTTTAACGGTCAGAATGGTTTTAAGTATGAAATGTGGAGCATAAGGACAAAAGTATTTTTACAGGCACAGGGACATTATATTTGGATATCAGTTGTTACAGGATATGATAGTTCAAAAAGGGAAAAGACTGCAGGCAAGAAGGAATTGAAGAAGTTTAACAAAATAGCACTGTATTTCATCTGGGAAGGATTACCTAAACCGGTAAGAGAAAAGGTTGGTAAATGTTCATCAACCAAAGAACTTTGGGATAAGTTACATGACATATATTCTTCACCCATCGCAGATTTAGAAAATGCCAAAGAATATGCATATACAGAACAAGAAGAAATATGTTCATCATTGTCAGACAGATTCATAAGATGAAGAGTATGATGAAGGAGAAGTTGATTACAAAGAAAAATTGATCAGTGCAATTAAATATCTAAGGAAATAAATAAAAGAAAACAAGTCATCAAAAGAAAGAATTGATGAAGCAAAAGCAAAGTGTTCAAGGTTTCGAAAAGGATCAGCAAGTCATCAAGAATTTAAGAGCTCAACTAGAAGAGGCCGGAAGAATTAAAGAAACTCTATAATATCAAAAGAAATATTTAGAATCCAACATAGTAGCACAAAAGGAAGACGTAAAAAAGAGAGAAAAGATATTGATGGATCATCTCAAGGAAAGAACCAATGACTTAAACCAACTTGAGGAAGAGTTTGGTCAAGAAGAGAGAAGACTATAAGAATAAATATTGCATTGAAAATGAAACTTGAAGAAGCAAAGAGAACAGAAGAGGTCATGAAGTCTTAGATAATGAAGAAAGAAGAAGAGGTTGAGAATCTTGAAGAAGAAGTTGTCACACTAAGAGTCCAAATCGTCAAGATCAACAAGAAAGTTGAAGAGAAAGAAACATCCACATCAATTGTAGAGAATGAAGAGAAGCACTTTACGTTGCTAGAAAAGAAGAATGAAGAAAATAGAAAGAGTTATGCAGAAGTACTCAAAGGAAGGAATCATGGTAAACCAGAATCTAAGAAAACTATTGAAGATACATCTTCAAGAATACCATCCATGTTCAAGCCACAAAGAAGCTTCAATCATAATTATGATCAGTCAAAGAAAAAATTCAGAAGGACTGTGCCACAAAGAAGATCATTCACTCCTAGGTATGAAAATTTATTTTATGGTCATTTTTTTTATTGTACTAACTTTGGACATAAGGTTGCAGATTGCAGGGATTATAAAAAAAATGTTCAAGAAGACCGTGCCTATGTGGTCGCACATAACATTGAGTGTTACAAATGTCATAACTATGGACACACAGCCAATGATTGTAGAAGCATGATTGATAATTATATGAAAGAGAATACTGATATCAGATATAAGAAAGCATGGATAAGAAAACAGGAAGAACATGTGAACAAATACCAGGTACCAGAGATCGCAAGATTGAAAATAAAACAAAATGAAGAAAATTATATAGAGAAAAGAAAATATGTCAGATACACAAAGGTTTGGAAAATAATTGAAAGAAAGGAAGGACAGGTAAATAAGAAACAGTTTCAAGAGATTATACTTTCAGACATTGTAGTGAAAGATGAGTCCATAGATAGAAAGAAAGAAGTCAGAGCTGAGAGATATAGTGAATCTACCAATGAAGATGATGATGAATATACCAATGAGGATGATAATGAATACACATCATAGCAGGAAATGTTCTGAGCCATCTAGCTTAGAGACTCCCAAGTAATATGAATATTAGACAGGAGGAGTCTATGCGATAGCTGTGAAAGACCAAAGAACCATCCTTTGAGTAGCTTGCAGAGTTTGAAAAGACATATTCAGAGAAATCAGTTAGTAGAAGTACAATTTGATAGTATAATTATAAATAGGTTAGCATTATGGATAGTTGCGCAAGTAGAGTCTTGGATAGTATGGAAAGAGATGTATTTGTAAGAACACTTAGAAGGTTTGGATAGATATATGATAGTGGAAGAGAGCATGGATTCATAGATTGGTTCAGATAGTGGTTCAAAGACAAAGGAACATTATCATAATGGATTATAATTACACGGGAAATGGCTCAAACAATGCTAATGGATTACAAATTGATAGATATATTTTGGACATGGGCATTGCATACAACAGTTCACATTCAAAATAGAGTAATGCTCAGAAACAACACTGATAAAACTCCCTATGAGTCATGGAAAGGAAGACCAGCAAATGTGAAGCACTTCAGAGTTTTTTGGAAACAAATGCTACATCAAAATAGAAGATGGCAGAATGGGAAAGTTTGACTATCGTGTGGACAAGAGAATGCTTGTTGGTTACTCAAGTAAAAGGAAAGTGTACAAGTGTTACAATCTAATATTAAACAAAGTTGTGGAAAGCATCAACGTAACAATTGATGAAATAGGCAGACCAGAATCAAAGGAAGAAGAAAACAAATCAATGGAACAACTTTTCTAAGAAGATGCAGAAGATGAAGTAGAAGAGGAAGATGAAGAGAATCCAAAAGAAACAGAAGAGCAAGTTCAACAAGTATCTCCAAAGACACCTAGAAAACGAGTACAGAAGAATCATCCTTTAGAGTAGATTATTGGAAACAAAGATGCAGGAGTTGAGACTGGAAGAAAAATCCGTTCACCAAAACAAACACACCTAGCACTCTTATCTACAATTGAACCAAACTGTTTTGAAGAAGCCAACAAGGATGAATTTTGGAATAAGGCCATGAATGAAGAATTGGATCAAATAGAGAAAAATAACACTTGGGAACTGGTTCCATGACCAAAGAATAAGAATGTGATCATCACAAAGTGGGCCTTCAGGAATAAATTGAATGAATATGGACAGGTTACAAGGAACAAATCTAGATTGGTATGTAAAGGATATGCACGGATTGAAGGAATCAACTTTGAAGAGACATTTGCCCCAGTTGCTAGAATGGAAGCAATCCATTTGCTTTTAGCTTATGTATGCTCCAAAAATATTAAAGTGTACCAGATGGATGCAAAATCATCCTTTATGAATGGGGAACTTGAAGAAGAAGTCTACATTGAACAAACATAAGGATTTCAACTATTAGAGAACACAGATTATGTGTGTAAATTAAAGAAATCCTTGTATGGTCTAAAACAGGCTCCTAGAGCATGGTACTCTAGACTGGATAAGTATCTACAGCAGGCAGGTTTCAGAAAAGGAAGTGCAGCCAACAACCTCTACATGAAGGTAAGTCAAGGTAATATTTTATTAATTGAAGTTTATGTTGATGATATTATATTTGGTAGTGATGATGACAGGTTAAGCCAGAAATTTGCAAAAGACATGCAGAATGAATTTGAAATGTCGTTACTTGGAGAACTATCCTTCTTTCTGGGACTTCAGATACATCAAAGAAACCAAGGAATTTTTATTTCTCAAAACAAGTATATTAGAGAAATGCTAAAGAGGTTCGGACTGGAAGATTGCTAACCAGTTATTACTCTCATGCAAACCAATTGTAAGTTGAGCAAAGATGATGATTCAAAGTCTACAGATTAGAGGCAATATAGGTCAATGATTAGCAGCCTACTATATGGATAGCATCCAGACTAGATATAATGCAAGCAGTTGGAAAGGTGGCATGATTTCAAGAAGCACCAAAGGAATCACATCTATTAGGAGTAAAGAGGATTTTTAGATATCTCAAAGGAACAGAAGAGTTTGGATTATGGTATCCAAAAGGAAAATATGTATCACTTATTACCTACATAGATGCAGATTGGGCAGGTTGTACTGATGACCGACGAAGCACCAATGGAGAAGCATTCTACTTAGGTGAGTTTTTGGTATCATGGCTAAGAAAGAAACATTCATCAATATCTCTATCTACAGTCAAGGCAGAGTATATTACAACAACAACATGTTGTACACAGGTTCTTTGGATGAAACAAACTTTGACAGATATATAGGTTGAGTATGATGAGCTCATTCCAATATATTGTGATAATACAAGTGCCATCATTATCTCAAAAAACTCGGTGATGCACTCCAAGACGAAGCACATTCCAATCAATTATCACTTTCTATGAGAACAGGTTGTCAAAAAGAACATCAGAGTTGAGTATGTGAGCACAAAAGATCAAATCGCAGAAGTCTTTACAAAACCACTTTCATGGGAAGCCTTTGAATATCTTCACCAAAGACTTGGAGTTATTTCTACTCCAAAATGAATGTTTTCTGAATGCTTTTTGAATGCTTATCTTATATGTCTTAGATGTACATGAGGAATCACCATAAGAGGATAGTTCAGTCAAGGGGAGCATCCTCGAATGGAAAAATACCTTTTCCATTGATGACAAAGGCTGAGAGCTTTATCAGATGCAATGGACAGAGGCATGGTTCCAAGGGGGGTAGATTTATCAGATACAGAGCACAGAGGCATGGTTCTAGGGGGATCATGAGTGATATGATTTTAGTATTGCATCAGAGTGTTGCCATCAATGCCAAAGGGGGAGATTGTTGATTAAGGTTGGTTGTCATTGATGTCAACCCTTAAAGAAATCCCCGTGGCACAAAGGTTTGGGTAATGGACCCAATATTTTTTGATGTAAATATGACTCATTATTTTATTGTCATGGTTGATAAGAAGTAAATATGGATGAACTCCAAAGTGGTCCCCTTATGGTGAAAGCCCTCACGGGATGACGCTTTGTGGAGTAAGAGAACCCATGCTTAGTTATGGAATAATGAGATGAAGGACAATGAATTTTCTAGGTAAACTATCCTAGATGGATAGTGCTTCTCATTCCATTTTTGGTGGTATGTGGAATGTCACATAACTCCTCACAGTTAGAGAGTTATGGCCATGAGAAGTTGGAGACCCCAGGTTTGGGTAATGGGCCAAAGTTTGTTTGATGGATAATGGTATGAGTTATGATATAATTTCATATAATACTATTATGTATGGATATTACATGTCATTCCATTTCTAGTGGTATGTGGAACGTCACATAACTCCTCACGGTTTGAGAGTTATGGCCTTACGAAGTTGGAGGACCCTCATATTTCATCTAGAAGCTCCAAAAGGTCAAAGTAGTCAACGTGGTTTAAGAGATTTTAAAAGGTAAATAATAAAGTGAAGTAATGAGTATATTATAATTCAAATTTAATACAAAATAAATTATTTCAATAATAAATTTAATGGAGAAATTAGAACTGTGTTAACCCTAAAATAAGGAAAGTGGGGCCAAGTGACCTAGAAGATGTTTTTAAGGAAGCTACCTGGGGAGTATAAATAAGAGGCTAGGCTCTCTCATTTTAATCACACTTGAGAATATTGAATAGATATAGGTGTCGGAGGTAACCGAGGATATATAAACTGTAATTCTGAGTGAAGGTGAAGAAAATAAGGCCGAAATGCAAGGAAGGATAAATTCTTTTGATGGTGCTTTCTAAGGTATGTTTTTTTTCAGGTCATCACACCATTTCCGCCATAAATTTTTTTATATAATGATTCAGACCTTGAAATTTCTATTACATTGAGGAAACATATCCAAGTATCTTTGGTAAAAAATTCAGCTTGTGGGTCGTTGTATTTTTGGAGTTACACTCCGTGGAAACTAGGGTTTGTGGCTAGTCCTAAAACTAGTCAAAAACAAATGTTTCGGGTAAAAACATCATAACTTCTTCATCAAAGATCCAAATTCATTGAAACTAAATGTGTTGGTTAGAGTATAGTCTATATTACGTTTTTTAATAGTTTCAGATCGATTCAACAAATATTTAGTGTGGGGCATGCTCTACAAGTTCGCTCTCTAGAATAAGACAGAATTCAGCAAGGTATGTCATTTTTGCTATAAATCCTTTTCTGAGAGGTTCCAAGTAGTGACACTTGGAGGAATTTCATAGAAAAAATTGAAGAACATTTTGTATCAGTTTCATATCTTTATACATTACAGGTTCAAAATTATGATTACTTCAAGTTAGGGTTGTTGACGTATCCAAAACTAGGCATGTGAGACTAAAGAAAAGTTTGATGAAAATGCTAGTCTCTTGTTGTTAAAGTTAAGGAAGGTTTATAGGAATGTGATCATATACACCAGGTCTATTACAAAGATACAAATAATATTTGGATGATGAATTGGATGAGGGCTTTTGGTTGAGATACATGTTGAGTACATGGTTGAGACAAGTAGTTTATGAGTTGGAACATACATGAGGTGTATAGTTGATGATGTTGGTACATATTGATGAGTCTTAGTTGATGAGTAGTTGACACATGATTGGTACATTCTTGGTACATGGTTGGATGTAGTTGTTTATGGTGCAGGTTGATTACAGGTTGTTTGGTATAGGTTGGTGCATGGTTGATGCACTTGTTTATGGTACAGGTTGATTACAGGTTGTTTGGTACAGGTTGGTGCATGGTTGATGCACTTGTTTATGGTATAGGTTAATGCATGGCTCAAATTTATTGGTAAAATTTTACAGTGGTATATCTCACAGTGACAGGTTCATAGTGTTAGCATCAGAAGTCACTCCTGGATTGCAGCGGGATCAGAGCCTGACACCCATCAGTTTATGTCACTATTTGTTTATCAAGGGTGATCGAAAGAGAGCAGACTCAGAATGATATTGTTTTAACTTAGAATCCTGGACCGAAATATGTATGAACAGGCCAGGTCTTAGTCTAACTTCAGTCAGTAGGTTGTAGCAAGGGTAAGAAGGAGGAAGACATTAACAAGAAAATGTAGAGGTCGACCAAATATGTCAGTCTTTTTAGTAACCCAAGGATGACTGATTTAAACATGAGAAATCCTAGAATTTAAATCACAAAGAAACTAAGGAATATCATAGTGTTAAAACAAATCATTTATCATAAAATAGTCACAATGTTTCATGTGAATCTGTCGATCATGAACTCCTTATCATCAGAAGGAAAATAGAGTAAATAAGAAAGTAGACTATCATTTAAACAACAAATCTTGGATACACATACATGTTGAATTGGTGTTCATCACCTCCTTCGGGACTTGCGACATGGTCTAACAGCCTTCCGTGGATCCATTAACTCTGGCGGTGATGAGTTTACTAATCACCCGTGGGTTTTGGTCTAACAACAACCGTTCTACCTTTAAACTGGTATCAGAGCGAAAGGTTACGGGTTCGAGTCCGCTCGATTGGTGTCGAGTATCTCA
Organism: Picea engelmannii; assembly: GCA_009831015.1. NCBI lineage: Eukaryota > Viridiplantae > Streptophyta > Pinopsida > Pinales > Pinaceae > Picea > Picea engelmannii. Next base: position 298,314 of record ML786919.1, on the reverse strand, counting down.
GTTGGTGCTGAGAGCCCTCAGTTGGTGCTGAGGGGGAGATTGTTGAATTGGTGTTCATCACCTCCTTCGAGACTCACGACATGGTCTAACAGCCTTCCATGGATCCATTAACTCTGGCGGTGATGAGTTTACTAATCACCCACGGGTTTTGGTCTAACGACAACCATTCTACCTTTAAACTGGCGATCACGGTGGGACGCAGTAGTTCCCATCAATGCCAAAGGGGGAGATTGTTGGCAAATGTTTAACAAGTAGTATGCTTGTCATTGATGGCAAGTACAAATAGTGGAGATGGCAGGATAAGGAGGATAAAATCCCTTGGGGATTCGGACGTGAAAGCTCAGGAGAAACAGCGTTGAGGAAAACACATGCAGAAAGGCTCAAGCTATCGGATTTCTCAGAGGAGAAGGAAGACAAAGATCCACAGCCATTGGATCTCATTCAGAAATCCCGTCAGCCTTCAGATCGGACTAGAGTTGCATGAGATTTACCATCAGGAAATGCCAAGGTGAAATCCCGACAGAACGTCGACCGTCAGATCAAGATATGATCTAGACCATCGACTCGACCCATGTCAACAGACCATGTTAGCTAAGCAACACATGGCACAACCAGGTAGTGACAAGTGTCAGATTTTTTAGGCACATGTGGGTAACGAATCAAAGTGACATGTGGCAGTAGCCCCGACGGGATAAGGCTGAGGTCACAGCCCTTGGCCACATCAGTGAGATATGGACAGATGTCAGAGGACAAAGAGGAGCCGAGTCTTGTCGCACGGTCAGGTGGAGAACGATACATAAGGTGACACGATAGGAGTGGGGCCCTTCGTCAATACTCCACCATTCCAGACCCCCCCCCATGTATTAAAGATAGAAAGGCAAGGGGGGTCCGGAATCGCATGAGAGTTGTTGATCTGAACACTTTAATCCTGACCGCTCAAAAGATGCGTGCCCAATTCCAGACCCCCCCCTCTGCTTAAAGATAGAATGGAAAGGGGGCTCTGGAATCGAATCCAGACCGTAGATCTAAGAGCAAAAATACTGACCATCTAGATTTGCTCACCGCATATCCAACGATGTAAATGAATTTAAACAAAATAGGAGGGCTACTAAGGCACGATGCAGTGAGACTGCCAGAAACCATTGATGACGTCTGCTAGAGAAGTCGAAGAGACCACTGAGTGATCGCCAGAAGAGATGAAGAGTTCCAAGCTTCGTCCAAGTGAAGAAAGACTACTCTTAGAAAGAATTGACAGATGGATGAGCATGGAAGCCTGTAACTAAAACAGAGAAGGTGATCTCGACTATCATAGACAAGATGAAGAATCTCAACTGCCAGAGAGACTGAGCAATCTCAACATAACATCCAGTAATGCTGAACGCGTGGGAAAACGGCCAGAGAAACTGAAGAGTCATGATGATAATCAGACAGAACACTCGAGAGGTGGAGGATAATGGTGTAGAGTCGGCATGCAAAGGCATTGCGAACACTGCATGCACAAAATGCACAGAAGCTATAAATACACGGTACAGAGAAGAGATTTGGGGTCGTTGCTGCTGGAATTTGCGGTTGCTATTGGAAGTTGCTGTTGCTGTTGGAGGTTGTTGTGATTGTTGCTTGTAAAGGTGTTTCAGGTGTGAAGAAGGCTCAGGGTGCAACAACTGAATAGCACAGAAGAGGAAATGTGCAGAGAATGGAGATGGCACACAGAGCATAAAACAAAGAAGACCAGACAACGCAAATGATATGTTCAGAAAGGCAGTGTGGTAGAAAGAGCAACAAGATGCAGCAGAACAGTGATAAGTCGGATAAGCCACTGTTGGTCATTATATCACTGTAATAAGTTTCAAAAGCAAAGATTTATATTTTAGGGTGGTCGGGAGGTGGTAGGGAGGACTATTGTCCTCAAAGGTTCAGGTGGGTGCTTGAACATAGGGAGTTGGTGCTTCCTTCTAGTTGGTGCTAGAGAAACCAGGGAGTTAGTGCTTCCTTCTAGTTGGAGCTAGAGAAAAAAGAGAGTTGGTGCTCTCAGCAAGTTGCAGCTTGCAAAGTTTAGGTTGTAGCCTCATTATGAGTTGGTGCTCATATGTATGATACTATAAAGAATGTAACCATTACTTATCATATAAAAGAAAAAGAGGTTTTTACCCTGCATGGGTTTCCTCAGAAAATATATGTCTCTGTGTTTTTCTTATATGTGACTGATGCTGAATGTGCCTGTGTTTATTTCTCTGCATTATTGTGATAATCATTCAGTGTTTCTGCAAAGAGTTTTTTAAAAAGAAGCATAATTATTTAAGCTCAGTAACAACTGATTCACCCCCCCCCCCCTCTCAGTTGTCCAACAATTGGTATCAAAGCAGGCCCCTTTTTATATAAGGGTAGATCCTAGAGCTTAAACATGTCAAGCCATGAAGGAAATTCAACCAATAAGGCCCCTCTGTTCAATGGAACAAACTTTGCCTTCTGGAAAGTTAGAATGAGAACCTACATAATGGCTTTAGGTGAAGATGTCTAGG
>ML786919.1:262202-277798 GCA_009831015.1 Picea engelmannii | reverse complement strand
CCCACATACTCACAACCCCCTCTGCTCCAGCTGGGGGAAGAAGGAAGAATAAGGAGCCCACCACTCCACTTCCTCCACACATCCCACCACCTTGCGCACTATGTGAGAAAGAGGGCCACCAAACCAACAATTTCCCATCACTACCTGAATTAAGGAATTTGATTCCCCCCAATCCAACTCTCACAACACCCATCGCTACTGCAAGTACCACTAACTCTACCCCTTCTAGTAGTAAAGGGTTGTGGACCAAATACTCTTGTGCTATATGCTCGGAGTATGGCCATTACACTCATCATTGCCCAGCACTGCCACATTTTCGGCAGACATTAGCTGTTGTACGCCAAAACTTCCAGAACAACTCATGCCCTGCCATGTCCTCTTCAAACATCACTGACATTCGCTATGTCACCACTACAGTCAATGAACGTATGAGATGCCCTTTCTCTCTCTGTGATTCATTAACTCACTTTACATACCAGTGTCCTATGATCCTTGCATACAGGCGACGTCAATTGGCCCTGCTTCACCAACCTGCAGAGGCGGTAATTGACCTTACTGCATCACTCGAGGAACTTCAAGTCATTTCTCCTGAACTCGAAGCACTCCCAATGCCTCCATGGTTCTTAAATAACATCTCTGAGGATTTACCCTGCAATCCCCCCAACTCTCATGTTCATTCCTCTACGGAGATTCTCCATCCAACCACCACAGGTACCCCTCAGTACTTCAACATATGGTTTATGTCGAGTGAACCCTCACCATCTCCTAGCATTACCCCCTCTGTTTCTTCAGCAGGGAGCAATCACACTGTCACTGAGATCACTCCTCACGATCCATTATATTCCTGTCGTTTCCAATGCGACGAGGAAATCCTGGAAGAGATACAATGCCCAGACTCTCCCTGGGACGCACTACATCATCGAGCACTCTTCCTACCACAGGAAGCCCTCATGCCTCCTCACCAAAACCCCATTTACGTGGTCGAAACCAAATATTTTATCCCATCCGGGCCTATCGATTGGTTCAGCAATCCCATTCCTGCCCCTGACGCTTTTGAAGAAGGTAATATGGCCAAAATTTCCCCCACCATCAAAATCGACATTTCCATTAAAAATGGCGTCGTCGAAGAAATCATCATTGGAGCTGCTTGCACTCCTCAGGAAATCACTGCATATAAAGCCCTCTTCCAGGAATACAGGGATATTTTTTCCTGGTCATACATGGAGATGCCTGGCCTCGACCCATCCATTGTTGAACATCGCATCGACACCTAGCCCGACATCACACCATTTCGCCAGAAACAACGACCGCTACACCCATCCAAGGCCGTGGCTATCAAAGCCGAAATTGACAAATTACGTACGGCCGGATTTATTTATCCCATCGCTTACACTTCATGGGTTTCCAACCCTGTACCCATCGACAAAAAACAGGGCACCATCCACGTTTGCACAGACTTTCGCGATCTCAATAAAGCATGTCCCAAAGACAATTTTCCAATGCCTTTCATCGATCAAATCATCGACGACTGCGCCGACCATGAGGCTCTCTCCTTTATGGATGGATTCTCTGGCTATAACCAAATTCAAATCCACCCAGCCGATCAGTACAAAACCACATTCATTACCCCATGGGGTACTTTTGCATATCGTGTCATTCCCTTCGGCCTAAAAAACACTGGCGCAACTTTCCAGCGAGCCATGAGATACATATTTCGCGATCTGGCTGCAATCATCCTCGCCTACTTGGACGACCTCACAGCTCGATCCAAGAAACGTACCCAACATCTCGATGATTTACGAATCATTTTTCAACGGTGTCGTCAATACAACATCCGCTTGAACCCTCTCAAGTGTGTGTTTTGCGTCACCGCAGGGCACCTCCTCAGTTTTATCATTTCCCAAAGTGGTATTACCGTGGACTCCCTCAAAGTCCAAGCTATCACCGAAATTCCACCTCCCCGGAATTTACGGCAACTTCAGAGTCTTCAGGGCAAAGCTAACTTCCTTCGACACTTTGTCCCAGATTACGCCATACACGCACATGGTTTCCTTCGCTTACTATGTCACGACATCCCCTTCCACTGGGACGACTATGCCCAACAGTCATTTGACGATCTGAAAGCAGCGCTTTCAAATGCACCTTTGATTAGTGCACCTGACTACAATCGCGACTACATCCTCTACGTATCAGCATCAGCTGTATCAGTAGCCGGCATCCTCATCCATCTCAGAGATGACAATCATGAACATGTCATTTACTACGTTAGTAAGAACCTCTCGGTACCACCCTTGAAGTACAAACACGAAGAGAAACTTGCTCTTGCAGTTGTCCTCGCAGTCCAGAAACTGCGCCATTACATTCTGCTTCGCACCATGAAGGTCGTCACAGATTCCAACCCTATGCAATATTTGCTTAGCCGTCGACAATTTAACAGAAAATTCGCTCGATGGATCATTATCCTCCAGGAATACAATCTTGATTTATCAACACCTAAGAGTAAGAAGGCCCTCGTTCTCGTCGAACTTGTCACGGCCCTTCCCTCTGACATCACCAGTGCCCCCGTCAACACTGACTTTCCTGATGAACATCTCTTTTACATCACTTCCGATGATCCTTGGTATGGCGACCTTCTCGTATACCTACGAACTCAAAAGTTTGGTAACCATATATCATGGGAGGATCGTCGACGCATTCGCCATTAGGCCCCCCACTATATCCTCATCAGAGACATCCTATATCGGCGGGGCGTCGACACCATTCTTCGTCATTGCCTGACTATTGACGAGGCCAACAGAGTCTTAAATGACTGCCACAGCGGTGCATGTGGGGGCCATCTTTCAGGTATATCCATGACTCATAAGATTATCCGAGCCGGTTACTTTTGGCCTACCTTGTTCCACGATTGCATTCATGCCGTGAAACGATGTGAGCAATGTCAGCTCTATGCCAACAAAGCCCGAGCTCCCCCCACTCTTCTTCACCCTGTCATTACGGCCGGACCCACTTGTAAATGGGGCATCGACTTTATGACTTGTAATCCCCCCTCCAGCAATGGTCACAAATACATTGTTGTCTCCATTGATTACTTCACCAAATGGGCCAAAGCTATGCCCACTTTCAACAACACCGTTGACACTGTAGCACGCTTCTTCTTTAACCACATCATATCCCATTTTAGAGTACCACTCCAACTTGTTTCCGACCATGGGAAACACTTCTAGAATGAGATCTTCGTCAAACTCTCATCTCGGTTAGGCTTCTCTCATGAGTTTGCCTCACCATATTACCCTCAATCAAACGGACAGGTCGAGGCAGTGAACAAAGTCCTCAAGACCATGTTATAGTGCACGGTTAATAAACATAAACCCAGTTGGCATCATATGTTATTTTCTTCACTATGGGCTTATCGAACGGTAGTAAAGACCTCTACAAGTTTCACGCCATTTCATTTAGTCCATGGGGTCGAGGCAACTCTTCCCATCGAGTGCGAAATTCCCACCCTTCGCACTGCAATTGAGCTATTACCTGACACTGCTCCAATGGAGCAGTGCTTGCTGAACTTAGAGTCGTTGGATGAAGATCGTCGATCTTCATTACAAAACAATGAGGTAGCTAAAAAATGATCCAAAGCTACCTTTGATCACCATGTCAACCTTCGATCATTCCACGAAGGTGACCTTGTCCTGGCCTATGATATCGCTCATGATACCTTTGACCATGGAAAATTTGAATCACTTTGGCATGGCCCTTACATCATCCAACATTGCCTCACCAAAGGCGCATACATCTTGGCCTCCCCTGAAGGCCTCTCGCTTAAGGAACCCGTCAATGGGTTATACCTCAAGAAATTTTATGCTTAGAAGTAGTCATTCTACTTTAGGTTATTTTTTCTTGTTTAGTGTTTTTAATATTTTTTCTCCTACCCTCTCATCTAAACTATCCGTTGTGCTATTGATAGATGCTTCCTCCACCAGCTTACCACATCGGTTACGCCGACGACGCCAGCCGTTGGACACAAAATCTCGCTTCGGCTGCTTGGGCTCTCTACACCCCCTCACATGAAATGCTACATTCAAGCGGCATATGTTTGGGACTAGCAACCAACAACCAAGACGAATACACTGTGGTCATTGGACTCTTGGCTGACGCCCAGCGTCATCATATTCGCCACCTTAGCATTTTCCTCGACTCTCAACTAGTCATTCTCCAGCTCAACAATGTTTACCGTGTACACGACCCGTGCCTCTTTCGCAAATACCTGCAGGTTAGACTGTTATCTCGATATTTTGATTCCATTACATTTACACATATTCCAAGACAATTGAATCAAACAACAGATGAAATAACTAACATGGTGTTAGATTGGCATATATCACATCAAGCTACACATACATAACACATCTCACAAGTCCTGTCATAGCATATAGATAGAATTGACATCATCATCATCAACAAAAAAAAAACATATGTAAACGACATCAGGATCTCAAAAATATGTATACTCATATATATATCAAGGCCTCTCCAGCCATCCGAATGTTTACATACAAAAAATACATGTGCCCGCAAGCTATCATAGTCCCTCGGTACAAAACTTGGCTCACCAGCCTATATACAATCAAAACTGGTATACATCATACATCAGGGTGCCTGTATCGCACCCCCACCTTCTCCTCCCTCAGGAGGAGGTGGTGGTCCACCCTCACCTGCCCCAGGCGGTGGTGGAGGACCACCCATAGGACCCTCCTGCCCCGGCGGCAAGTGTCCACTCGTCATCATGGCAAGCACAGATGCTCATCGCACTATACTCCGCCATGGTGGCGGTACTCATATACACTGCTCCAGGAACCCCTCGTCCTGGATACAGATCCACATGCCCTCATGCATGTCCTGTAACACCGTCTCTAGACGACGACGTATATCATCAAAATCTACTCTGGATGCCACTGGAGGAGTGTGTGATGGCCCCGCACCAGGGTCATCGAATCGACGCCTCCTTGCTGCCCTCTCGGGCTCTGCTAGTCGCCCCGCGGCCTCATCCCACCGACGTCTCTCTCCACACGATAGTCTCTCTAGCTCTCATTGAACCAGCACTCTCTGCAACTCCACCTCGCGCCTGCGAGGTGCCACATCTGCACATGCACCAAACAACAACAAGCAGATCGTATCAGCATCTATCTCACATACATAGGAACTGGTATATCAAAAGATAACATAAATAAAAAACACGCATGACACTCAACATACCTCGATGGTCAAAAACCTCCCCAGGAGGTAGCACCATGTCTGAGTCTCCCCGGAAGTCAACCCCAACATAGGGGTACTGCAGTATCACCTATGGCATCTGCTGCCAGATCTGCGCCGCCTACGCCGAAAAATAGTGACCACCTTCGCCACCACCGTGGCGAACCAAAACTGATGACCACCACCTCAATCATGGCTCTCGTGCCCCAGGCACCTCTAGTAGAACCCTCGGGCGCAGCATCGGCACCCTCTCCAAGAACCAGGCGACCAGGATCGAACCAAACGTGAACTCTCCTGTACCTGTGGACCGACATCGGTCCAACTGCGCGATCATCCGCGCATGCAGTGTAAGCCCCCATGCAAACCACTCACGGCCCACCACCACCCTCTCCAGCACCAACAACTAGCCACCACTAATCCATTGGGTCGCAAATGACCCATACACACGAACAATCATCGCCGCTATGCAACGATGCGCCAGGGAATCTATACCACTAACGCTCACTACAGTCCCAGACATGTAGTTCTCGCCTGAGAAATATCGCTCGGCGATCGTAGCCAGTGATGTATCCCTCGGCAGCATAGGCTCTACTGGCAGAGGCGTTCCCCAGAAGGGGAGCCTAGTAAAAAAATATACATCCTCCACCACAGTGAAGGGCATCTACTCTTCTCGCACGAGGAAGCAGTGCAGCTCTGGACTCCACATATGGAGCAGGAACTATAGTAAGTACTCCTATTCCCATATCAATGGGCACTCAAAGAACTTTAGCAACCCACAGGTTGCTAAAGTCTCTCGCACCGCAGACCCTGCATTGGCCACAACATCTCGCAACTGCGACCAGTCTCGCTCACGCCACCAAACATCCATAATCACTGCTAGCCACCTGTACACAACACCGAGTCCTATATCAGCGTATGAAACTATCAAATGCATCAAAAAGACTCATTTTTCACCCTTCAACCTTGCCCCTTAGGCGCGGTTTTATCACCCACAGGCACGCACACATGCGCGCCTGCTCACTACACAGGCACGCACGTATACGCGCATGTACACTGCACAGGTGCGCACCGATGCACACCTGTTTTCATCACAGGCGTGCACTTGAGCGCGCCTGTCCACCATACAAACACGCTCTAGTGTGCGCCTGTCAAACCCATAAGCGCGCACTAATGCGCGCCTGTTCACAACACAGGCGCGCCTTTCAGGCGCGCCTTAAATTTCCCTACCCATGCACCCATGCGCTCATATTCAGTGGACAGACGTGCACGTGTGCGCACCTTCCACTGAATCTCCCATGCATGTGGGCCCACATCCTATAAAAAATCCCCTCAAACCCCCTGTATGGCCCCCCGTACCTACCCTGCCCAAAAATTGGAAACCTATTTCTATGCAGGATGATCATACCACTAACCTGACACTCGCAAACCACCGGTTGGATACCTCGTGCTCCCTGAAAATCCAAATCTCCTCTGCAATCTGCTCGTCTAGTCACTGTGGCAGCAGGTACAAATGAAGTGGAAATGTGGGCCCTACAGCTATATATAGGCCTTTTGCCAAACTTCCACTCACCATTCTGGGAGCCCACGATGTCCATTTTTCAAACCGAATTCGGCCACGGGATCAACATCCCGCCACCTACATCATAGTTGTCCCTAGGTCACTTTTCATCCTGAGCCCCCGAGGCGCCTTTTTTTCATATCATGGTCAAGTACGCACGTGCATTGTCATATTTGTCAAATACATGCTCATATCTTTGATTCTCTTCAGATATTGTTCACTTTGGGTATTTGGTTGTTATGTGCGCAAGTACTTTCTCATCGATCATCAACATCATCCCTTCAGGTATATATATTCAGCACTGGCATGTAGTCTCTCCCGTTGTATTGCATTTACATTTCCAGTCACACCTGCTGATATTGGCCTTTAGGACCCTCCTTCCCGGCTCTGCAGTACCCATACCTCCATTTTGCATCTTCGGTACTGTACCCCGGTAGCATTCTAACCCACATGAGTTGTCCCATTCATAGCACCTTTTGGCACTTTTGACACTCATGTTGTTCTTCATTACCCTGTAGGGATGGGAGTCCCGATAGTCTTTCATCATGTCATGAATCAGCCACATACTCCTTCTCTTCATTTTGCTATCTTTCCCACACGGACTCCCAGCTTATCTCTTTATGGTTCTATTTTTTACCTGCACCTCCGCAGAATCATGAGCCCTCCATTTCATCCACAATCAGTTTGCCCCTCTGTGAACCTACCTTCATTTCACCCACCTCATACAGAAACTCACCAATGGGGCCCCCACCCTTCATCAGTTTTCCAAGAAAATTCTGCCCTCCCTGGGGCACGCGTTTTACACTGGGGCACCCATTTCTGTATTTGTACATTTCTCCCCAAAATTATTCATTATTTATTGTACAAACGCCTTTATTTCCAGTCATCACATTTTATTTTGTCGTCACTGATGGCGACTCGCTTTCTTTTAGCCACACGCAACCCATGTCGCCCTTGGTTGGAGTTACTTATCGTCTACCCTTGCCGGCATTGTCCATATCTTCAGAATACCCTACAGGTCACTTACCTCTACCCTCTGAATTTGTTTACCTTGTCCCGCCTCTGGCACAACTTATCACTGGTCTTGTCGTCCCCCTGACACTCGACCTTGTTACACGGTTGCGGCCACTTTTTATCTCATACATCCTCCAACCAAGGGTCGTCTTGAGTCTTCCCACATCTTGACTTCGTCTATATACCTCTGCCACTTCCTCATCTCAGTAGATTCTATGAAGCCCTTTGCTTCTGGGAGTCGTGTTCTGCTTTTGTCGACAACAACACACTTTTTCCAAAAGGGCGACAGTATCTTGATTCTCATTCTCCATTTAATGAGAGATCTCGGATGGCACAGGGTGAAACCCCATTGCTACCTGTTGTCGTTGGCCCCTAACATTCGATGCCAACACTTTCTCATGTTATGGTGGGTCTTACTTTGCAACTATTGCAGTTCTTTTTACCATTTGTCGAAGACCTCTGAACCTGGTAAGGCCATCAATTCCCACATCATCATCGCTGCTTATTACCGCGATCATTACCTATTGTTCAGAGTATATTCCTGTGTAGAATTGTCTTCTTCCCTTTTTTTTTACCGCCCCCGAGGGCGCTGCAATTATCTACACCAACACTTCTGTCATCTTTTGTCAGAGTTACATAACACGAGCATGGGGCATGCCTGCCTCATTTGCACACAGTTGTATATTGTTACACACCTTATGGAAGGTCGGGTTCTACCGGTTCCTTTCTTCTCCAATGGATCGCTCTGAACGGTCTCACTATTTCTCTCTCTTACAAAAACATTCTCAGTAGAAGAAACATTGATGGATTTCGGCTATACGTATGCTCCTAACCTCATCCATCAGGGGGCATCTGTTATCACTGAAATTTCGTCTACACATGGCGATAATAACTCAGCATCGTCAAACAGGAATGAAGTCATTCATGGCACTGAATTAATTTCACAGCATTGCAAAAGGGTCAAAAACTATACAAAGTAACCAAAAATTGAAGGGCGCTTTACAAAAGTTGGGTGCACGCGCATATGTGCGGAACAGGAATGTATAATGTGCGCATGCGCGCACGACGCGCGGTTGTTGGCACAAAAACCCGCGCACCTGCTAAACGACGCATTTATGGAATTGGTCGGCCTCCCAACCACTTCTGGATCAGCTCCCAAGCCGATTTGACTTCCAAATCTGAGCTGAATCCGCATGGTAGGCTGGTCAAAGACCTAATTAATCCCTAAAGAGCTCCTTTTCACACCTCAAACAAGTTACATAATCACCCAATGCTATGCTATAAAAATCCAGGAAGAAACATGATTTTCTCAAGGAATTTCATGTAATGTTGTGTTGCTTAGATTGTTTTAAGGACTCACTCCTTGACAATAACACATTAGCACCATTTCATTGAGCCATTCACCTCTCCATTGAGTGAATGTTCTTGGAGTTCTTTCACCATCATTCTCATTTTCTTATTTTAAGGAGAGCAAGTTTGTGAGGACACAAGAGCCTTCCTTTGGAGGAAGAAGGGACCCATAGTCCCCTTTCTCCATTGTGATTTGATTTCATCAATTGATCAGCCTAAAAACATTTGTGATATTGGTCTTTTTGTGTTTTTATTTCTTTATCCATATGCTCATAGTTTTAGTTTGTTTTTATTTAATTCTTGCTTATAGTTTTGTTGTTCTTTTCCTAACCCTTTCCTCTATAGCTGTCATGCTCAGCAAGACCCCACTGGGCATGTAAGCACCCTTTATTTTCTCACAAGGTGATGAATTGGGTGCAAACAACAGCCCTTGGCCACATCAGTGAGAGATGGACATATGTCAGAGGACAAAGAGGAGCTGAGTCTTTTCACACGGTCAGGTGGAGAACAATACAGAAGGTGACACGACAGGAGTGGGGCCCTTCATCAATACTCCACCATTCTGGACCCCCCCCCGTATTAAAGATAGAAAGGCAAGGGGGGTCCGGAATCGCGTGAGAGTCATTGATCTGAACACTTTAATCCTGACTGCTCGAAATATGCGCGTCCAATTCCGGACCCCCCCCCCCCCTCCGCTTAAAGATAGAATGGCAAGGGGGCTCCGGAATCGCATACAGACCGTAGATCTGAGAGCACAAATACTGACCGTCTAGATTTGCTCACCGTATATCCAACGATGTAAATGAATTTAAACAAAATCGGAGGGCTACTAAGGCACGATGCAATGAGACTACCAGAAACCATTGATGACGTCTGCTAGAGAAGTCGAAGAGACTGCTGAGTGATCGCCATAAGAGATGAAGAGTTCCAAGCTTTGTCTAAGTGAAGAAAGACTACTCTTAGAAGGAATTGACAGATGGATGAGCATGGAAGCCTGTAACTAAAACAGAGAAGGTGAGCTCGACTGTCACAGACAAGACGAAGAATCTCAACTGCCAGAGAGACTGAGGAATCTCAACATAACATCCAGTAATGCTGAACACGTGGGAAAACGGCCAGAGAAACTGAAGAGTCACGATGATAATCAGACAGAACACTCGAGAGGTGGAGGATAACGGTGCAGAGTCAGCATGCAGAGGCATTGCGAACAATGCATTCACAAAGTGCATAGAAGCTATAAATACACGGTACAGAGAAGAGATTTGGGGTCGTTGTTGCTGGAATTTGTGGTTGCTATTGGAGGTTGTTGTTGCTGTTGGAGGTTGTTGTGATTGTTGCTTGTAAAGGTGTTTTAGATGTGAAGAAGGCTCAGGGTGCAGCAGCTGAATAGCACAGAAGAGGAACTGTGCAGAGAATGGAGATGGCACATAGAGAATAAAACACAAAAGGCCAGACAGCGCAAATGATATGTGCAGAAAGGCAGTGTGGTAGAAAGAGCAACGAGATGCAGCAGAACAGTGATAAGTCGGGTAAGCCATTGTTGGTCATTATATCACTGTAATAAGTTTCAGAAGCAAAGATTTATATTTTAGTGTGGTTGGGAGGTGCTAGGGAGGACTGTTGTCCTCAAAGGTTCAGGTGGATGCTTGAACACAGGGAGTTGGTGCTTCCTTCTAGTTGGTGCTAGAGAAACCAGGGAGTCGGTGCTTCCTTCTAGTTGGAGCTAGAGAAAATAGAGAGTTGGTGCTCTCAGCAAGTTGCATCTTGCAAAGCTGAGGTTGTAGCCTCATTATGAGTTGGTGCTCATATGTATGATACTGTAAAGAATGTAACCATTACTTATCATATAAAAGAAAAAGAGGTTTTTACCCTGCATGTGTTTCCTTGAAAAATATCTGTCTCTATGTTTTTCTTATATGTGACTGATGCTAAATGTGCCTGTGTTTATTTCTCTGCATTATTGTGATAATCATTCAGTGTTTCTGCAAAGATTTTTTTAAAAAGAAGCATAATTATTTAAGCTCAGTAACAACTGATTCACCCCCCCCCCTCTCAGTTGTCCAACAATACATGATCAGAGAAACTAGTGCTTCATAAAAACCATACAACAGGGAGCTTAACACTACCAATGATCCTTACAAAATCTGAAATTTGAGTCTATATACTGAGAGAAATTCACCTCCTTGGCTATAAGAGGGTAGCTGAGCTACCGCATTTAAGGCTTTATGTGCGCATGATCTTCCTACAGAATATACACACAACTTCTTGTCTGACACTGCTTAAAACAACATGGCTTCTGTAGGGAAACTGTCCATCGGAGTACCATGAGTTGACTTATTTTGACCTTCCATTTATGGGTTGAGCTGAGGTCTCAACCACCTGCTCAATCTTCATTAACTATTTCTTCCATGGAGGGTGGCTGAGACTGAATACACAAAGAGTGACCACGTGTCAGCTTTCCAAAGCTTGGAGACCAGCCGTCGTTTCTTCAGGTTTCACTCTCAATGTAACCACAGGGCCATGCAATTATCTTCAAGGACGCTTCGGCATTTTCCTTTTGGGGATTTCCTCATGCTATGTCCAATATCCCCAATAGCCTGCATTGCGAAATTTCCCTATCCAAACCAATGGCTTGATCTTCCATTAGCATTGATGGCCAAGATTTATTCCTTATCCGGCTCTTAGCCATCTGTGGTCTTAACAGGCACCTATCTTTTCCCTTTGGCCCTACTTTCCATATGATAGTGGGTTGTGACCTTGTGCTAAAACCAAAGGTGCTCCATGGATTTCAGGTATCAGTGATGGGAGGGAGTAAACTCCTCACCCTTGAGAATCCCGATTACCGAAATTGTGAAGGGGACTACATCATGTTGGTGCCTTCCTTACCCCTCGCTTATATAATCACTGGCTAGGACCATGGGCCTATCCCCAGGGGATTTCTCATTTCGTGTTTTGGGGTTTCAAAATGCAGTGGAGGAGAAACCCTTTGTCCTTTGAAGTCTCGGTAACTGAAATAGCGATCGGGCTTAATCATGCACCACGTGCCCCCTGGTTAAATTGCCTGGATCAATATTTAGACGTGGGGCCCCTTCTAGCCTGGATCCTTCGCCACGTGTCTTCTAAGATGGGACGGCTGAGATCACTCTCATTGAATGGCCCTGATCCTTTCGGGGTTTCTCACACCGAGGATACATGATGTATCATGGCTCATTCTCCCAGTTTCTCAACCTGCGAAACCATGGTTTTTTGCGATGCGTCCCCAAGGTGGATGGTTTAGATCACATTGATGCTTTCACTTTAAATATCCTGAAAGCCTCCTATCCTCTTCTTTAGGCCCCGCCTATCCACCAAACCTTGGGCCATGACCGAAGGCCAAGCTCCTGAGGCTATCGCATTTCATGTTTTGGGGTTTTGAAACCCAAGGGAGAACCCTGTCCTCCCAACTTGTGATCCCCGAAACATCGACTAGCTGCCACCTGTCCCCACTGGACCAGATGACCCCAACCATTTCGACTATATCAGAGCTATCTCTTGCACTAAACCTCACGCAACTCCACTGTCTGAAATTACCGGCAGACCGTCGATCTACTCCATCGATTGATCCTTTTCGTTGAATACTGGAGCCACCTGCCTACTTACATTTTTAACCCGAAATGGATTTTATGCGTGATGCACATTGCGCTCATGGCTGTGACCTTGGACAAAATGCATTTGATGGGTTTTTTAAGCCCCATTTCTTCTCATTTTACTCCACGGGCTCGAATCTGGAGAGAAAACCCCCCTTACAAGAATTGGTGTTAACAGACAGTAGTTCAATCATTCTACTTATACTTCAGGGTGGCAGGACAAGGCAAGGAAAGGTGGTTGTAGCCACTTTCTAGTTGTAGCCAGAGAACATAGGGGTTTGTAGCCTCCTTCTAGTTGTAGCCAGAGAATTGGGGAGTTGGAGCTTCCCTCAGGTTGTAGCCTGAGAAACTAGGGGGTTGGAGCCTCCTTCCAGTTGCAGCTGGAAAACAAAGGAAGTTCGTGCTTCCAATGAATGTAATTCTTCAAGACATATAAGAAAAAGCATTATGTGGTTTTCTCCCGATTTGGGTTTCCATGTAGAACACTAGTGTATTGTGTATGTGTATGATTGTTCATTTGTTCATTGCTTATTTACTCTACAGTTATTGGATGATAATGATACATTGATATAACACTTGGATTATATGGTTAAAAATGATTAAAATTATTTATTACTGATTCACCCCCCTCTAAGTAATCCAACAATTGGTATCAGAGCAAGGTTCCTTTAGGAAACAGTTTAACCACTGGAAAGAGATCATGGATTATTCTGAGAATGGATTACCAATGTTTAATGGTCAGAATGGTTTTAAGTATGATATGTGGAGCAGATGGATGGATGTATTTTTAAAGGCACAGGGACATTATATTTGGCTATTAGTTGTTACAAGATATGATAGTTCAAAAAGGGAAAAGACTGCAGCCAAGAAGGAATTGAAGAAGAATAACAAAATAGCAATGGATTTCATCTGGGAAGGATTACCTAAATCGGTAAGAGAAAAGGTTGGTAAATGTTCATCAGCCAAAGAACTTTGGGATAAGTTACATGACATGTATTCTTCACCCATCGCAGATTCAGAAAATGCCAAAAAAGATGTAGATACAGAACAAGAAGAAAAATGTTCATCATGTCAGACAGATTCAGAAGAGGAAGAGTATGATGAAGCAGAAGTTGATTACAAAGAAAAAATGATCAGTGCAATTAAATATCTAAGGAAAGAAAGAAAAAAAAACAAGTCATCCAAGAAAGAATTGATGAAGAAAAATAAAACTGTTCAAGGTTTCGAAAAGGATCAGCAGGTCATCAAGAATTTAAGAGCTCAACTAGAAGAGGACAAAAGAATTGAAGAAACTCTAGAATATCAAAATAAATGTTTAGAAGCCAACATAGCAGCACAAAAGGAAGACGCAGAAAAGAGAGAAAATATAATGATGGATCATCTCAAGGAAAGAACCAATGACTTAAACCAACTTGAGGAAGAGTTTGGTCAAGAAGAGAGAAGACTAGAAGAAGAAATAATTGCATTGAAAATCCAACTTGAAGAAGCAAAGAGAACAAAAGAGGTCATGAATTCTTAGATAATGAAGAAAGAAGAAGAGGTTGAGAATTTTGAAGAAGAAGTTGTCACACTAAGAGTCAAAATCGTCAAGATCAACAAGAAAGTTAAAGAGATAGAAACATCCACATCAATTCTAGAGAATGAAGAGAAGTACTCTACGTTGCTAGAAAAGAAGAATGAAGAAAATAGAAAGAGTTATGCAGAAGTACTCAAAGGAAGGAATCATGGTAAACCAGAATCTAAGAAAACTATTGAAGATACATCTTCAAGAATACCATCCATGTTCAAGCCACAAAGAAGATTCAATCATGATCATGATCAGTCAAAGAAAAAATTTAGAAGGACTGTGCCACAAAGAAGATCATTCACTCCCAGGTATAAAAATTTATTTTATGGTCATTGTTTTTATTGTACTAACTTTGGACATAAGGTTGTAGATTGCAGGGATTATAAAAGAAATGTTCAATCACACTATGCCTATGTGGTCGCACATAACATTGAGTGTTAGAAATGTCATAACTATGGAAACATAGCCAGTGATTGTAGAAGCATGATCGATACTTCCATGAAAGAGAATACTGATATCAGATATAAGAAAGTATAGATAAGAAAATAGGAAGAACAGGTGAACAAAGATCGGGTACCTGAGATCGCAAGATTGACAATAAAACGAGATGAAGAAAATTCTACAGAGAAAAGGAAAGATGTCATATATAGAAAGGTTTGGAAAATAACTGAAAGGAAGGAAGGACAGGTAAATATGGAACAGGTTCAAGAGATTGTACTTTCAAACATTGTAGTGAAAGATGGATTCACAGATAGAAAGAAAGATGTCAGAGCTGAGAGAGATAATGAATCTACCAATGAAGATGATGATGAATACACATCATAGCAGGAATTGTTCTGAGCCATCCGTCTTAGAGACTCCCAAGTAATATGAATAGTAGATAGGGGGAGTCTATGCGATAGCTGTTGCAGACCAGAGAACCATCCTTCAAGCAGCTTGCAGAGTTTGAAAAGACATATTCAGAGCAATCAGTTAGCAAAAGTACAGTTTGATAGTATAATGATAAATGGGTTAGCATTATGGACAATTGTGCAAGTAGAGTCTTGGACAGTATGAAAAGATATGGATTTGTAAGAACACTTAGCAGGTTTGGATAGATATATGATAGTGGACGAGAGCATGGATTCATAGATTGGTTCAGAGAGTGGTTCAAAGACAAATGAATGTTATCGTAATGGATGATAATTACACAGAAAATGGCTCAAATAATGCTAATGGATTACAAATTGATATA
>ML786919.1:222970-241330 GCA_009831015.1 Picea engelmannii | reverse complement strand
GGACCCCTCTTAGTTTTCTTTTTCAAACACATCATAATATTGTAACGGGCCCATACATGCCCACATGTCACAAAGATAGGATAGTGTTTGAAATTTTACTTTCTTAGATCAAAACACTAGGGAAGTTTAAAAGGTTTGTAACGGGCCCATACATGCCCACATGTTCAATCTAGGATAGTTTCAAGCTTTCTTATACATCACCATAGGGAGTTAAAGGATAGTAACGGACCCACATGTCCACATGCTAGCTTTCTAGGGCTTTTGAATTATGCAAGGTTGTACCAAAGGAACTTAGTTAATTAGGTAATCAAACTCTTGTAAGGACCAAGCGAAGTCCACATACAACAAGGTGACATCTAATTCACTAAAAATTGGCACACTTTTCACTCACACACAAAAATCACTTATCACTCACATAGCTTCTTCTTGAAACGTGGAGGTCAAAATAAGTTTTCTCCAAAGGGATTCCGAAAATACCCCATCTTTTCTTGACGAGACTATCCACTCCCATTGTTAACTCAACAAGGTTGGTTTGCACCCCCAGCCTCCCAAAACAACTACATCTAAAATCTTTCTAAAAACTCACTAAGTTTTCCTCCACAGGAGGTGCCAAAAGAAATTTTTTAGTCTAGGTAGGATTTCGGGGATAGGCATCCAAATAACTCCCCGTTATCTGGTTCTCACATTGTCAAACATAGAGGTTGTCAAATAGGGAACTGAAAATCCTCCAAGTCAAGTGTTCCAATCACCATAAGGCAGGGAGATACCCATGAAGGGTTGAAGGCCGAGGTTCGGTTGTTCTGTGCGTCCCCCCTTGAGGCACCCACCTCTTGGACGACATCCAGCCCGTGACCCATTTCTTAGGCCGAAAATCTAAATGTCACACTTTCATCGAGGTACCTAGTGACCAACTTTAGGATATCTACCCAGGTGGAAATTGTGGGCTGCAATTGCACCTTGATTGGATTTTGTGTGGCTATTGGGAAATATCGCTAGCTCTTTCGGGATATGCCCCCTCTACCCCTCATTATAACCAATTGGTTCATCCTTCACTAGTTTCTCTTCCAGTGACTTTAGACCCCACTGTTGAGTACTATTGGAAGGTCCAGTGCTATTTGAGAGGAAGGACATTACGTCTTCTAGAACACGAGCATTTTATTTCTTTTTATTCCCCATGCGGATAAAACCCACTTACCCACATATATGCTTCTTTATCATTTTATGTATGATGCACATGTGATTACATTTTGATTTGGATATATATATTGTGTGAACATTCCAACGCAAAGGCTCTGGTTTCTATATTTTCTCTCACCACTTTTTTCAAACATTCACATAGTTAGTCTGACATCATAGGGGAACCACAGAACCCCCGTCATTCACGACGCTTGCTCAACCTCCCTCCTATCTTAGGGGGAGTATCTGGTCGTGCCCGCTCATCGACACCTCCTTCACACACTCCTATGAGTGCTACTATCTTAGGATCAGCTTTTCTTGGTTCTACATTACTTGGGTCAACTTCCCAAGGTCACTCGTTCACTTGCTCTCCTTTACACGGAAGCGGTGGACCCACTTCCTCTCAGGGAGGGAGCACCCACCCACCTAGTCCCCATCAAGGGTCAGGTTCACAACACACTATGGCCAGAGCTAATCCTCCCACCCCACTACAGATGCCATATTTGGCCTCTCTCAACATACCAGATCTCACTAAACTCACCAATGATCCTATATTGCACGACGCCACATGGCCGGCAATGCCAACAAAACTCCCTTCAGACATACCAAAGTTAGAAGGAAAGGCAGGGGATGACCCCGCCAACCATGTCATGACCTTTCATCTATGGTGCTCCTCCAATATCATTATGGATGATTCCATCAGACTGTGATTATTTCAACGCACACTCACCGGCCCATCGGCCAAATGGTATGTCGAAGAAAAATCTGGGTCCCATGCGACTTTTGAGTCATAGGCCAAATCATTCTTGACCTTTTTCCAACTACCCATCTACCACGACAATGGTATAGAACTACTGTCTAACTTCAAACAAACCTCAGCCACACACATCGCTGACCACATTCATGAGTGGCGTAGGCGACGTAGTTTGTGTAAAGTGGAAACCGCCAAGCAACAATGTCTCGACTGGTTTCTTAGATCACTTGTCTCTCTCCTTGGTAAGGATGTCGCTTCCACCTTCCCTCAATTTGAAGAGGAATCCATCAGTAAGGCCCAATAGTATGACCTCATTTATGCACAGTCAGGGTACTTATACATAGTACTTCTTGATCTTCCAAAACCTGTGCCATTTGGCCAAGACAAACCTGGGATGTCTCACTCAACAGACAGACTAATAGGTGCCACCACACACCATGGTCCACAACCCCAACCACTACTGATGTATGGAACACCTCAATACCCTCTAGCATATGGGGGAACTCCTTATTACCCCCCACCCCCTTATCAACAACCATACCCTGTTGCTATACCTCCACCCATCAGTGGACCACCACCGACACCTCCCATACTTCCACCTATTCCCACAAACAGTGGTACTCCCTCAACATCAACTTATAGTACTAGTGAAATCACTACGCCTTCCTATGTACCTTATGGATCGGTACCACCACAAAATACATACTTCTCATTTCCTGGTCCTCCACAACCCATGGCTCCCCCACATCCACATGCAGGGGTAAATTTTGTTCAACCTTCTGTTGCTCAACAATACCAAAATTTTGAACAGTTGAATACAGCCAACCCAACCCATCCATCTAACAATGCCAAGAAGAAGGGATGGAACAGGAATAACAACAACCCCGGTCAAGGCAGGAATCAACCCCCACAGCACCAATCACCTGGGGGCAACCAGAACCAAGGGAGCCAAAACCCCCAAGGGGGCAATAACAAATGCCAAGGGTGAAATAATGTTAAATCCATATTCCCTTGTGCTCTTTGTGGTGAGTTTGGTCATTACACTCACCATTTCCCCCATATCGTTGATTTCAAATGGTTGAAAGACTTTGGTAGTCTTCCCCATTCTCCTGCACAAACTGCCCCTCAATAGGCACCACAACAATATTTGCAACAACCCCCTCCCGCCGTGTTGCAAAATACTATTCCACATCAAGGTGTGATCAACACCCAACAAGACACACAACATCTCCCACATCAGATGGGACAATAACACAACCCCAACAATCCAGTAGAGCGTACAATTCTCCTCACCAGTGAGGAGGAAATCCTTCTACAAACCCACAATCGTCAGTATCATACCCCCACTGAGTCTACTCCCATCTCTCCAGAGACAACCCCTACACCAACGGGACCCTCGTTGGTGATCCCTCACCCTTCCACCGAACCACCATTACGCATCCCTCGCATCCCCTTGTGCAGGAATGTCCACAACCCACAGGCTAGGGCAGCTCATAACTATAGCTTGGTAGATGACTTAGCGCAATCCCGGCTACCATGTTAGTCTTGGAAGTCCTCCAGACTTGTCCTACATAGCGGAAATCTCTACTTTCCACCATGGGGGCAGTCGACCCCGCAGATACTCGACTCATCACATTTGATCTTGACAGTGGAGAACCTCGTCTTCCCACCTTGATCGCCTTTCAAATACCAGTAAAAATATGGAACATCACAGTTGATCGATGTATCATCGATGAAAGTGAATCTACATGCATTATGTCCAAAATAGTATGGCAGAAACTTGGTTCCCCGGAACTCATACCCCCTTCCATCACATTACGAGCTTATGACAGACGACCATCCTCTCCTGAAGTGCTCTTCCAAAATGTCCCTGTTGAACTCAGGGGCAAGACTATTCTCATTGATATCGAAGTTATCGACGCCCCACTCTATTATAATATCCTGTTTGGGCATAGTTACATGTACGCTATGAAGGCAGTGGCCTCTTTCGTCTTTCGGCAAATGATGTTCCCCCACAATGGGAAGATCGTGACCATCGACCAAGTCTCACATTATGAGCCTAACCCATCTGCCAACCTCGATAACATTCTTCCTCTCATCCACACCAACCAAGATGCCTACCCACTCGTGGAGATGGGTCCTGGGATTTTCAAAGATCCCTCCTTATTAGGGACATACCATGGAGCACCACCACTCCTTCATCCTACTAATCAGGTATGCGTCGTATCATCTAACGAAACTCACACGGAGGATGCTCTTCCTCCTCAGGAGGCTTCAGTCATTCCTGATGTCTCAATAGTCACAGAACCTCCTGTGTCATTCCTGGAGCCTCCTGTGCCATCATCGACCTCAATAGTCCACGAATCCACATCCCCTCAAGGGAATAATCCCACCTAGGAGGCCTTCCCCCAACCCCTCACCCAAATTCCCTTCTTTTACCCTCCACTAGGTATCGAAGCTTTTCAGGTAGCCACAACACTCACACTACCAAATATGGTATTAGCAATCCCATTTTGGTATTTACACCCACCAGAGATGGTCCCTCGACCATAAGAAGGACTTCCCATGACAGTTCCCATCCTTACCCCCACCACCCCCCCACTCACTAACCCCCCTGCCATGGCTGGGGGCAGGAGAAAGAAGAAAGAGCCCACTGCTCCACTTCCTCCACGCATCCCACCACCTTGCGCACTATGTGAGAAAGAGGGCCACCAAACCAACAATTGCCCATCACTACCTGAATTAAAGAATTTGATTCCCCCCAATCCAACTCCTACAACACCCATCGCTACTGCTAGTCCCACCAATACCACCAACCCTTCCAGTAGTAAAGGGTTGAGGACCAAATACGCTTGTGCTATATGTTCAGAGTATGGCCATTACACTCATCATTTCCCAGCACCGCCATGCTTTTGGTAGACGTTAGCGGCTGTACGCCATAACTTCCAGAACAACCCACACCCTGCTGCGTCCTCTTCAGAAAATATCACTGACATTGGCTATGTCACCACTTCAGTCAATGAACGTATGAGATGCCCTTGCTCTCTCTGCGATTCACTAGCTCATTTTACATACCAGTGTCCTATGATCCTTGAATACAGGCA
Organism: Picea engelmannii; assembly: GCA_009831015.1. Taxonomy (NCBI): domain Eukaryota; kingdom Viridiplantae; phylum Streptophyta; class Pinopsida; order Pinales; family Pinaceae; genus Picea; species Picea engelmannii. The sequence continues at coordinate 236,296 of ML786919.1, read as the reverse complement.
ACGTCAATTGGCCCTGCTTCACCAACCCGCAGAGGTGATACTTGACATTACCTCGTCACTTGAGGATCTTTATGTCATTTCTCCAAAGCCTGAGGCACTCCCAACGCCTCCATGGTTCTTTAATGACATCTCTGAGGATTTACCCTGCAATCCCCCCAACTCTCCTGCGCATTCCTCTATGGACACTCTCCACCCAACCACCATAGGTACGCCTCAGTACTTCAGTATATGGTCACTCCTCATGACCCCTTGTATTCTCGGCATTTCCAATGTGACGAGGACATACTCGAAGAGATAAACCACCCAGAATATCCCTGGGATGCGCTACACCACCGCGCACTCTTCTCTCCACAGGAAGCCCCCATGCCTCCTAACCAAAACCCCATTTACACAATCGAAACCAAACATTTTATCCCATCTGGGCCTATCGATTGGTTCAACAATCCCATTCCTTCCCCTGATGCGTTTGAAGAAGGCAACATGGCCAACATTTCCCCCACCATCAAAATCGACATTTCCATTAAAAACGCTATCGTCAAAGAAATCACCATTGGAGCTACTTGCACTCCCCAAGAAATCGCCTCATATAAAGCCCTCTTCCAGGAATACAGGGATATTTTCTCCTGGTCATACACGGAAATGCCTGGCCTCGATCCCTCTATTGTCGAACATCGCATCGACACCTGGCCCGACATCACACCAGTTCGCCAAAAACAGCGACCGCTACACCCAGCCAAAGTTGCGGCTATCAAAGCCGAAATTGACAAATTATGCGTTGTCAGGTTCATTTACCCCATCGCTTATACTTCATGGGTTTTCAACCCTGTACCCATCGATAAAAAATAGGGCACTATCTACGTTTGCATAGACTTTCACGATCTCAATAACGCATGTCCCAAAGACAACTTTCCAACACCTTTCATTGACCAAATTATCGATGACTGCGCTGGCCACGAGGCTCTCTCTTTTATGGACGGATTCTCTAGCTATAACCAAATTCAAATCCACCCAGCCGATCATTATAAAACCGCATTCATTACCCCGTAGGGTACTGTTGCATATCGTGTCATGCCTTTCGGCTTAAAAAATGTCAGTGTAACCTTCCAGTGGGCGATGACATACATCTTCCATGATCTGGCTAAAATCATCCTCGTCTACTTGGACGACCTCACAGCTCGGTCCAAGAAACGCACCCAACATCTCAATGATTTACGAATCATCTTTCAACAGTGTCATCAGTGCAACATTCACTTGAATCCTCTCAAGTGTGTGTTTTGTGTCACCGCAGGGCACCTCCTCGGTTTTATTGTTTCCCAAAGAAGTATAACCGTGGACCCCCTCAAAGTCCAAGCTATCACTGAAATTCCACCTCCCTGGAATTTACGGCAACTTCAGAGTCTACAGGGCAAAGCTAACTTTCTTAGACGCTTTGTTCCTAATTACGCCATACACGCACATGGTTTCCTTTGCTTACTATTTCACGACATCCCATTTCATTGGGACGACCATGCCCAACAGTCATTTGACGATCTTAAAGTAGCGCTTTCAAATGCACCTCTAATTAGTGCACCTGAATATAATCGCGACTACATCCTCTATGTATCAGCATTAGCTGTATCAGTAGCTGGCGTCCTCATCCAGCTCAGAGATGACAATCGTGAACACATCATTTAATACATTAGTAAGAACCTCTCAGGACCACCATTGAAGTATAAACACAAAGAGAAACTTGCTCTTGCAGTTGTCCTCGCAGTCCAGAAACTGCGCCATTACATCTTTCTTCGCACCACAAAGGTCGTCGCAGATTCCAACCCTATGCAGTACTTTCTCAGCCGTCGACAAATTAACGACAAGTTCACTCGATGGATCGTTATCCTTCAAGAATATGATCTCGAGTTCTCAACACCTAAGAGTAAGAAGGCCCTCGTTCTTGCCGAACTTGTCACATCCCTCCCCTCTAACACCACCAGTGCCCCCGTCAACACCGACTTTCCAGACGAACATCTCTTTTACATCACTTTGGATGATCCTTGGTATGGCGACCTTCTCATCTACCTATGAACTCAAAATTTCGGTAACCACCTTTCACGAGATGATCGTCGACGTATTCTCCATCAGGCCCCCCGCTATCTCCTCATCGGAGACATCCTATACTAGTGGGGTGTCGACACCATTCTTCGTCGATGCCTGACTATTGACGAGGCCGATAGAGTCTTAAAAAACTGCCATAGTGGCGCATGTGGGGGCCATCTTTCGGGTATATCCACTGCTCAAAATATTATCCGAGCCGGTTACTTTTGGCCTACCTTGTTTCATGATTGCATCCATGCCGTGAAACGATGCGAGCAATGTCCGCTCTACGACAACAAATCCCAGGCACCTCCCGCTCTTCTCCACTCTGTCATTACAGCCGACCCTTTTTGTAAATGGGGCATTGACTTTATGATTTGTAATCCCCCCTCCATCAATGGTCACAAATACATTGTTGTCACCGTTGATTACTTCACCAAATGGGCTGAAGATATGCCCATTTTCAACAACACCGCTGACACTGTAGCACGTTTTTTCTTTAATCACGTCATATCCCATTTTGGAGTACCACTCCAACTCATTTCCGATCATGGGAAACACTTCGAGAATGAGATCTTCGTCGAACTCTCATCTCGGTTAGGCTTCTCTCACGAGTTTGCCTCACCATATTACCCTCAGTTAAACGGACAGGTCGAGGTAGTGAACAAAGTCCTCAAGACCATGTTACAATGCACAGTCAATAAACATAAAACCAATTGGCATCATATGTTATTTTCTGCGCTATGGGCTTATCGAATGGCAGTGAAAACCGCTACTGGTTTCACACCATTCCATTTAGTCCATGGGGTTGAGGCAACTCTTCCCATCGAGTGTGAAATTCCCACCTTACACTACGCAATTGAGCTATTACCTGACACTACTCCAATGGAGCAGTGCTTGCTGAACTTGGAGTCTCTGGATGAAGATCGTCGATCTTCCTTACAGAACAACGAGGCAGCTAAAAAATGATCCAAATCTACCTTTGATTGCCATGTCAACCTTCGATCATTCCGCGAAGGAGACCTCGTCCTGGCTTATGATATCTCTCATGATACCTTTGGCCATGGCAAATTCGAATCACTTTGGCATGGACCTTACATCATCCAACATTGCCTCACCAAAGGTGCATACATCTTGGCCTCCCCCGAAGGCCTCTCTCTCAAAGAACCCGTCAATGGGTTGTATCTCAAGAAGTTTTATGCTTAAACGTAGTCATTCTACTTTAGGTTATTTCTTTTTTTAGCATTTTTTAATCTTTTTTCTCCTTCCCTCTCATCTAAACTATCCTTTGTGCTATTGACAGATGCTTCCTCCACCAGCCTACCACATTGGCTATGCCGATGGCGCCAGCTGTTGGAAACAAAATCTCGCTTCGGCTGCTTGGGCTCTCTACACCCCCTCACATGAAATGCTACATTCAAGCGGCATATGTTTGGGGCCAACAACCAACAACCAAGCCGAATACATTGTTGTCATCGGCCTTTTGGCCGACGCCCAACATCATCATATTCGCCACCTTAGCGTCTTCCTCGACTCTCAACTAGTCGTTCTCCAAGCTCAACAATATATACCGTGTACGCGATCCATGCCTCTTTCGCAAATACCTGCAGGTTAGGATTTTATCTCGACATTTTGATTCCATTACATTTACACATATTCCAAGACAATTGAATCAAACAATAGATGAAATAGCTAACATAGTGTTAGATTGGCATATATCACATCAAACTACACATACATAAACATATCATGAAACACTGTCACAACATATATATAGAATGGACAGACTCAACTCATCAGCAAGAAACACATGTAGACAACATTAGGATCTCAAAAAGGTATACTCATGTATATATATAAAGGCCCATCAGGCCATCCGAATGTTTACATACAAAAATAAATGTATCCGCAGGCCAGCACAGCACCTCGGTACAAAAAATCGGCTCACTAGCCTATATACAAAAACAACATATACATCATGGTGTCTCTATCGCACCACCACCTACTCCTCCCTCAGGAGGTGGTGGCCCACCACCACCTGCCCCAGGTGGTGGTGGACCACCCACAGGACCCTCATGCCCCGGCGATAGGCGTCCACTTGTCATCACAGCAAGCACTGCTGCTCGCCACACTATGGCCCGCCATGGTGGCGACACCCCCACACATTGCTCCAGAAAGCTCTCATCCTGGATACACATCCACAAGCCCTCAGGCACATCCTGCAACACCATCTCCAGACGACGGTGTATGTTTCCGGGAGCCCAAGGTGTCTGTTTTTCAAACCGTCTTCAGCCACGGGATCAACATCCCGTCACCTACATCACAGTAGTCCCTGGGTCACTTTTTATCATGAGCCCTCGGGGCACCTTTTTTTCATATCATGGTTAGGTACACATGTGCATAGTCACATTTATCAAATACATGCTCATATCTTTGATTCTCTTCAGATATTGTTCACTTTGGGTATTTGGTTGTCATGTGTGCAGGTACTTAATCATCATTCATCAATAGCACCCCTTCAGGTATATACTCAGCACTGGCATGTAGTCTCTCCCGCTGTATTGCATTTACATTCCCAGTCACACCCTCTGATATTGGCCTTTAGGATCCTCATTCCCGACTCTGCAGTACCTACACCTCCATTTACATCTTCGGTACTGTTACCCGGTAGCATTCTTACCCACATGAGTTGTCCCATTCATAGCACCTTTTGCCACTTTTTGACACTCATGTTGTGTTTCATTACCCTTTAGGGATGGGAGTCCTGATAGTCTTTCATCATGAAGTGAATCAGCCACATACTCCTTCTCCTCATTTTGCTAGCTTTCCCACACAGACTCCCAGATTATCTCTTTACGGTTCTATTTTTTACCTGCACCTCCGCAGTATCATGAACCCTCCATTTCATCCACAATATGTTTGCCCATCTGCGAACCTACCTTCATTTCACCTACCTCATACAGACACTCACCAATGGGGCCCCCACCCTTCATCAATCTTCCAAACACATTATGCCCTCCTTGGGCCACCCATATCACACTGGGGAACCCATTTCTGTATTTGTACATTTCTCCCCAATTATTCATTATTTATTGTACAAACGCCTTTATTTCCAGTCATTACATTTTCTTTTGTCATCACTGTTGGTGACTTGCTTCCTTTCTGGCCACGCGCAACCCATGTCACCCTTGGTTGGAGCATTACTTATCATCTACCCTTGCCGACATCATCCATATATTCAGAGCACCTCACAGGTCACTTACCTCTACCATCTGAATTTGTTCACCTTGTCCCGCCTCTGGCACAACTTATCACCAGTCTTGTCGTCCCCCTGACACTCGACCTTGTTACATAGTTGCGGCCACTCTTTATCTCATACATCCTCCAACCAAGGGCAGTCTTGAGTCTTCCCACTTCTTGACTTCATCCATGTACCTCTGCCACTTCCTCACCTCAGTAGATTCCACGAAGCCCTTTGCTTCTGGGAGTCACGTTCCCCTTTTGTCGACATCAGCACAATTTTCCGAAAGGGCGACAGTATCTTGATTCTCATTCTCCATTCAATGAGAGATCTCAGATGACACAGGATGAAACACCATTACTCCCTGTTGTCGTTGGCCCCCATAACATTCGACGCCAACACTTTCTCATGTTATGGTGGGTATTACTTTGCGACTATTGCAGTTATTTTTATCATTTGCCGAAGACCTATGAACTTGGTAGGGCCATCAATGCCCACATCATCACCGATACTTATTATCGCGATCATTGCCTATTATTCAGAGTATGTTCCTTTGCAGAATTTTCTTCTGCCTTTATCATCACCGCCCCTAAGAGCACTGCAGTTGTCTACACCAACACTTCAGTCATCTTTTTTCAGAGTTACATAACATGAGCATGGGGCATGCCCACCTCGTTTGTACACAGTTTTATATTTTACGTACCTTATGGAAGGTTGGGTTCTACCGGTTCCTTTCTCCTCCAAAGGATTGCTCTGAACGATCCCACTATTACTCTCTCTTACAACAACATTCTCAGTAGAAGAAACATTGATGGATTTCGGCTATACGTATGCTCCTAACCTCATCCATCAAGGGACATCTATTATCACTGAAATTTCATCCGCACAGGGCGACAAGAACTCATCATCATCAAATAGTAATGAAGTCATTCATGGCCCTGAATTTATCTCACAACATTCCAAAAAGGTCAAAAACTATACAAAGTAGTGAAAAATTGAAGAGCGCTTTACATAAGTTGGATGCACGCGCATGTGCGCGGAACAGGAACGTAGAATGCGCGCATACATGCACGATGCGTGGTTGTTAGCACAAAAAGCCGCACACCTGTTAAACGACGCATTTATGAATGTGGTCGACCTCCCAACCACTTCTGGTTCAGCTCCCAAGCTGATTTGACTTCCAAATCCGGGCTGGATCCGAATGGTGGACTGGTCAAAGACCTAATAATGCCCTAAATAGCCTCTCTTCACACTACAAAGGAGTTACACAATAACCCAATGCAATGCTATAAAAAGCCATGAACACACCTCATTTTCTCAAGGAATTTCATGTAATGTTATGCTGCCTATATTGTTTTTAAGGACTCACTCCTTGACAAGATCACATTGGCACCATTTCATTGAGCAATCCACCTCTCCATTGAGTGGGTTTGCAAAGGCGTTCTTTCATCATCATTTTTATTTTTCTTGTTGTAAGGAGAGCAAGCTTGTGAGGGTCCAATAGCCTTCCCTTGGAGGAAGAAGGGACTCATAGTCCCCTTTCTTCTTGGTGCTTTGATTTCATCAATAGATCAGCCTAAAAACATTGGTGATATTGGTCTTTTTGTTTTGTTATCTCTATATCCCTATACTTATGGTTTTAGTTGTTATTAGTTTAATTATTGCTTATAGTTTTGTTTTTCTTTATCTAACTCTTTCCTCTATAGTTGTCCTACCCAGAAAGACCCAATTGGGCATGCAAGCACCTCTTATTTGCTCACCAAGGTGACGAAAAGGGTGAAAACACTACCATATAGGACTTTGAAGGGGCTCATCTTTAAGGATTCTTGGTAGCCATTGTTGTAGGTGAATTCCACCAGTGGCAGGTAATCTTCCCTCTTCTTGGGTTGATGCATTACATTCATTCTTAGCATGTCTTCTAGTATTTGGTTCACTCTTTCCATTTGTCCATCGGTTTGAGGGTGATATGCGGTGCTAAACAACAACTTGGTCTCTAAACCCACCATCAGTGATTTCCAAAAGTTGGAAGTGAATTTAGTGTATCTGTCAGACATGATCTCTTTCGGCATACCATGTAGTTTAAATATATCCTTCATGAATACTTGAGTGATGTCTATTGCCTTGCAAGTCGAATTGACGGGGATGAAATGGGCAGACTTGCTCAATTTATCCACCACTACCATGATGGTGTCATTATATTTGGCCAAGGTTGGTAATCCAGTGATGAAATCCATGGAGATGGTTTCCCATTTCCATTCTAGGATTGGTAGAGGTTGTAATAATCCTGTTGGGTGTCGGTGTTTTGCTTTTACCTATTGCCATTCTATGAATTTGGCTAGGTACTCAACTATGTCTTTCTTCAATCCAGGCCAATAGAATTGTTTCCTGGTGGCCATGATCATCTTCTAGTATCTTGGGTTACTAGTATAAGGTCTTTTATGTAGTTCATCCAGTATGAACCTCTTCAAGTCGTCATAATCTGGGATATACAATCTGCTTCGGTAAGTGAGCAGGCCTCCTTCCATCATCTGTTAGTCTCCATACTTTACCCCTGTGGGTTCTTGCTGTAGGTACGAGGTCATAGTCTGGACAAAGGGATCTGTTTCTTGTGCATTTCTAACTCTTTCCTTGACATTTGTCTCGTAGGAGCTCACCACGGCTAGGTGAAATATTTTCATGCTTCTGCTAAGGGCATCAGCCACCCTATTTTCCTTTCCCTTAATATGTTTGATTTCAAAATCAAACTCGCTGAGGAGGGCCATCCACCTATCTTGTCTAGCATTGAGATTTGGTTGGTCAAATAGACATCGCAATCCAAAGTGGTCTGTCATAAGTACAAATTTTCTTCCCAGGAGGTAATGCCTCCACATTTTCAAGGCATGCACTATGGCAGCCAACTCTAGATCATGGGTCACATAGTTGACTTCGTTCTCATTCAATTTTTGGGATTCATAGAAAACCACACTTCCTCCTTGCATAAGGACTCCTTCGAGCCCTTCCTTACATGCATATGTGCACATGAGGAAGTCAGCTTCGGGATCAGTGATATTCAACATGGGTGCATGGGTCAGTAGATGTTTTAGGGTCTGAAATCTTTCTTCACATTTCTGTGTCCACATGAATTTTGTCCCCTTCTTTTGGAGGGCAGTGATTGGACAACCAATCTTGGAGAATCCTTTTATAAATCTCCTGTAGTATCCTGCTAATCCCATAAAGGATATGATATCTGAAACATCCTTTGGGGTAGGCCATTCCATGATAGACCTGATTTTGTCAGGGTCTACTGCTACTCCTTCTTCATATAGAACATGGCCTAAGTAATGTATTTGCTTCTGGAAGAATTCACATTTGCTGAATTTTACATAGAGCTGATGTTCCCTTAGCACTTGCAGCACAAGCCTAAGATGCTCTTCATTCTCTTCTTCATTCTTGGAGTAAATTAATATATCATCAATAAAAACCAACACGAATTTGTCTAGGAATTTGCTGAGTACATTGTTCGTCAAGCACATGAAAGTGGCAGGGGCATTGGTTAACCCAAATGGTACTACCACAAACTCATAGTGACCATACCTCGTCCGGAAGGCAATTTTAAGGATTTCTTCACCCTTGATTCAGACTTGATGGTATCCCGACCTCAAGTCAATCTTTGAGAAAATAGACACACCCCCTAATTGGTCGAACAAGTCATCGATCTTGGGCAAGGGGTACTTGTTATTTATGGTTACCTTATTGAGTTGTCTATAATCTATACATAGTCTAAGGGTACAGTCCTTATTTTTCACAAATAGGACTGGTGCTCCCCATGGAGGCATGCTGGGCTGGATATAGCCCTTATCCATCATTTCTCTTAATTTCAATTTGAGTTCAACTAACTCGGGTGTGCTCATCTAGTAGGGTGTCCTAGACACCAGCACCGCTCCCGGTGCAAGTTCTATCGAGAAGTCTATGTCTCTTCTCAGAGGTAGATCCGACACCTCTTTTGGAAACACATCTCTGTATTTTCTCAAGGTAGGGTGGTCTTCGAGGCTTGGTTTGTCATCTTCAATAGTTTTCAAAATCTATATTACATATAGGGGACTTCCTTTTTGGCAATACTTTTTCATTTGCAGAGCTGATATTTGTCTCACCGAGACAGGTTTTCGGATCCCTTCAAGGGTTATCCTTTTCCCTTCTTTACTTACACATTCTAAGGTTTTATGGTAATAGTCCAATCTGGCTTTATGGGCAGCTAGCCAATCCGTACCAATCAATAGATCATATGATCCCAGGGGTAATATGTTAAGGGTTTCTTGGGTGGGGAATTCACCCAACATTAATTGGTAGGGTGGTATGACCTCTACTACCCTTCTTTTGGTGCCAGTGGCTAACTGTACCAACCATGGCTTGGTAGGTTTTTGTGGCTATAGTTTACACTTATCAACAACCTTAGGGGATATATAACTCAAATTTGAACCAGGGTCAATCAAAATAGACACTATATGGTTGAAAATCATACCTTCTATTTCCACCACTGAAGCTTGGTGGTTAGCTTGGTTATTATCCAAGGTTGCATATATTTGTGGCACACTCCTGGCCACATCATCGACGGTGGTAGCTTCCTGGATGTACTAAATTCTCCGACTATTCTATTGTCGGTGTGGATAGTCTCTCAGTAGATGTTATTCTCCGCAACCCCAACATTTCAAAGGTTATCTCTTTGGGTTATCAGTATTTACTGGGGAAGATCCAAAAAGTTTATTTCCACTCAAGGAGGGAAAGTTCTGCTGGTGTACACTTCGGGCTGGGAAGCTCATCCTTGAGTTCTTTTTATAGTCCTTAAATATTGGGGATTTAAACCCATTTTTCTAGAATCCCAAACTATTCTTATGCTTCCAGCCTTTGTAAGGTTATGTTCGATGTCCAAGCTATTCATAACAATATCTTTCCTTTCAGATAGTATCTTTGTTATCACTAAAATTTCGTTCGCAAATGGTTACAAGAATTCAGCATCGTCAAATAGTTATGAGATCGCCCATGAACCCAAAATATCACAAAAGCATCGCCAAAGGGTCAAAACTATACAACTAGTGCAAAAATTAAAGGGCGCTATGAAGACACAGGGTGCACGCGCACATGCGCACGATGCGCGACTGTTGTCGCAAAAATCCATGCACCTGAGAAATGGTGCATTCATGAGAGTGATCGGCCTCCCACCCACTTCTGGTTCAGCTTCCAAGTTGATTTGATACTCAAATCTGGACTGGATTCGACTGGGTGGCTGGTCAAAGGCCTAGAAATGCCCTAATTAGCCTCTTTACACACTACAAACTAGTTGGACAATACCTCAAAGGAATGTTATAAAAAGGCCATGGATACACTTCATTTTTCAAGGAATTCATAGCAAAGTTATGCTGCCATTATTCTCTTGAGGAATCCTCTATCCTTGCCAAGAGTATATTTCCATCATTGCATTGGGCAATCCATCTCACCCCTTGAGTGGATTAGCAAAGAATTCTTTCACCATTTTCATTTTCATTTTCAAAGTTGTAAGAAGAGCTTATTTGTGGGGGTCTAAGAGCCCTCCCTTGGAGGAAGAAGGGACTCATAGTCCTCTTTCTTCTCGGTGTTTTCTTTCACTAATATTAGCCTTATCATTGGTGACATGGGTCTAATTGTTTCTTTTGTCCTTATGTCCCTATGCTCATTAATTTACTTGTTGTTTTATTTCTTAGTTTAATTCTTAGTTGTTCTTTTGTATTTATTTCTCTAACCCTTTTCCTTGCAGCTGTCCTGCTTAGCAAACCCAACTAAGCTTGCAAGCACCTCTATTTTTCTCACTAAGGTGACGAAAGAGGCGCAACAAATTGGCGACTCCACCAGGGAAAGGTATCAATTTCCTACCTCATTTGGGTTTTTCTAGCTCTTCTTTTGGTTTATTTAACTTGCAGGTGCATTAACCGGCCTAAGTCGACCTGCCAATCATCCAATTCCAAGTTGAATTGGAAGAATTCCATCTGGAATTTTCATTCACGGTTGTGTGTCACCTGTGCGTAGGTTTTTCGGCCCATAGACGTGCATCGTGCGCACATGCACTTAATTCACAGTTCTGTTCTGTGCACCTACACCCATTAACTTTTTTCAGTCTGCACACATGCGCTCTGTGCACCTTTGTCTCCACTAAGACCCGCGCACCTGTGCAAAAATTCACATTGTAAATTTTTTGAGATGTGGGGAAGGCCCTTAGCCTTCTTAAAAGTGATTTCATGCATGTTTTAAGCTGCACCACACTTAGTCCCCTCTTCATATAAATGGATTAGTCAAAACACATAGGCACTTAAGAGGTTTAAAAATCATTATTTCCTATTTTTGTTTCATTTTTCCACATGGATGGCTTGCTTTGACTAAAAATATAAGTTGGAAATCATTTGTAATCACATTTAACTTGCATTGGGACTATAATTTGGATAACAATCACTTAGTATGCTCTTCTCTCACACCTCCAAGCGACCTTGAGAATCAGAAAAATATTGTGGAACAATTTCAACTCCCTTAAGAAGATTAAAACCTTTAGGAGAGGACAACAACCCTTCTTGGGACTCCTCTTAGTTTTTTTTTTTTTTTCTCACATCTTAAAATTGTAACAGGCCCATACATGCCCACATGCTACAAAGATAGGATAGTGCTGAAATTTACTTTCTTAGATCAAATCACTAGGGAAGTTTAAAGGTTTTGTAACGGGCCCATACATGCCCACATGATCACAATCTAGGATAGTTTCAAAGATTTTCTAATATTAAATCACAATAGGAAGTTAAAGGAATAGTAACGGACCCACATTTCCACATGCTAGCTTCCTAGGGACTTTTGAATTACGCAAGGTTGTACCAAAGGAATTTAGTCAATTAGGTAATCAACACTTGTAAAGGACCAAGTGAAGTCCACATGCAGCAAGGTGACACCTAATTCTTTAAAAATTGGCACACTTTCACTCATTCACACACAAAAGTCACTTGTCACTCACATAGTTTCTTCTTGAAATGTGGAGGTCAAAGTAAGTTTCCTCCAAAGGGATTTTGAAACACCCCACCATTTTCTTGACGAAACTATCCACTCCCATTTAATTTCAACGAGATTGGTTCACACCCCCAACCTCTCAAACAACTACATCTAAATTTTTTCTAAAAAATCACTAATTTTTCCTCCACAGGAGGTGCCCAAAGAATTTTTTTAGTCTAGGTAGGTTTTCGGGGATAGGCATCCAAATAACTCCCCGTTATCTGGTTCTCACATTGTCAAAACCATAGAAGTTGTCAAATAGGGAACTAAAAATCCTCCAAGTCAAGTGTTCCTAACACCATAAGGCAGGGAGATACCAGTGAAGGGTTGAACGATGAGGTCTGGTTGTTTTGTGTGTCCCCCCTTGAGGCACCCACCTCTTGGACGGGATCTAGCCCGTGACCCATCTCTTAGGATGAAAATCTAAATGCTGCACTTTGACCGAGGTATCTAGTGACCAAATTTTAGGACATCTACCCAGGTGGCAATTGTGGTATGAAATTGCAGCTTGATCAGATTTTGTGTGGCTATTGGGAAATATTGCCAGCTCTTTCGGGATATGCCCCCTTTACCCCTCATTATAACCGATTTTTTCATCCTTCACTAGTGTTATCACTGAAATTTCGTCCGCACAGGGCGACAAGAACTCCGCATCGTCCGCACAGAAAAACAGTCATTCATGGCACAAGGTTAATTCCACAACACAACAAACGGGTCAAAACTATACAAAATGGCCAAAAAATTAAAAGGCGCTTTGCACCCACTGGGCGCGCGCGCGCGCGCGCAACATCTTCATACCTGGAGCGCATATGCGCAGTTGTGGGGTGCAAAACTCGCGCGCCTGCCAAACGACGCATTTATGAAGCTGGTCGGCCTCCCAACCACTAATGGATCGGCTCCCAAGTCGATTTGACACCAAATCCGAGCTCAATCTGCGTGGGGAGGCTGGTCAAAGACCTAATTGTGCCCTAAAGAGC
>ML786919.1:142635-206018 GCA_009831015.1 Picea engelmannii | reverse complement strand
TCTTTCATTGTAAGGAGAGAAATCAGTTGAGGGCCTCAAGAGCCTTCCATTGGAGAGGGAAGGGACCCAAGTCCTCTTTCTCCATTGTGTATCTTTGGATTTCATCAATCAGACCAGCTTATATATTGGTGATATTGGTCCAATTTCATTTGTTTTTATTTTTGTTCCTATGCTCATAGTTTCATTTAGTTTTTGTTTAATTCTTGTTAATAGCTTTGTTGTTTTCTTTCTAACCTTTTACCATACAGCTGTCATGACTAGCAGAGCCCAACTAGGCATGTAAGCACTCACTTTTTTCTCATCAAACGACGAAAAGAGTGCAAACAACTAGTTTCTCTTCTAGTGACTTCAGACCCCACTGTTGAGTACTATTGGAAGGTCCAGTGTTATTTGAGAGGAAGGATGTTACATCTTTTAGGACACGAGCATTTGTTTTCTTTGATTCCCCACACAGAAAAAACCCACTTAACCACATATATGCTTCTTTTTCAAACCACTTTATGTATGATGCACTTTTGATTACATTTTGATTTGGATATACATATTGTGTAAAGTTTAAAATTTGCAACAAAGGTTCTTATTTACTTTCTCTCATCACATTTCGAACACATCCACTCAACTAGTCGGACATCATAGGGGACCCCCACAGAACCCCCGTTGTTCTAGACGCTTACTAAACCTCCCTCCTATTTTAGGGGGAGTTCCTAGTCTTGCCACCTCATCGACACCACCTTCACACACTCCTGTGAGTGATACTATCTTAGGATCAACTTTGCTTGGTTCCACATTACTTGGGTTCACTTCCCAAGTCCCTCCGTCCACTCTCTCTCCTTTACACAGAAGTGGAGGACCAACTTCCTCTCAAGGGGGAAGTACCAACCCACCTAGCCCCCCTCAAGGGTTAGGTTCACAACACACTTACACCATGGCTAGAGCTAATCCTCCCCCCCACTGTAGATTCCATATTTGGCCTCTCTTAACATACTAGAACTAAGCAAAATCATCAATGATCCTATATTGCATGACCCCACATGGCCTGCAATGCCCACCAAACTACCTTAAGACATCCCCAAGTTTGAAGGAAAGGTAGGAGATGACACTTCCAACCATGTCATGACTTTCCACCTATGGTGCTCTTCCAACAACATCATGGATGATTCCATTAGACTACAATTATTTCAATGCACACTCACTGGCCCATCAGCCAAATGGTATGTAGATGAAAAATCAGGGTCCCATGCGACTTTTGAGTCCTTGGCCAAAGCATTTTTGACCTTCTTCCAATTACCAATCCACCATGACAATGGTCTTGAACTACTCTCTAATTTCAAACAAACCTCAGCCACACATATTGTTGATCACATTCACGAGTGGTGTAGACAACGTAGTTTATGCAAAGATGAAACCACCAAACAAGAGTGTCTTGATTGGTTTCTCAGATCACTTGTCTCTCTCCTCAGTAAAGATGTAGCTTCCACCTTCCCTCAATCCGAAGAATAATCCATTAGTAAGGCTCAACAATATGACCTCATCTATTCACAATCAAGGTACTTATTGATGCAGGAGCATCACCAACATCAAGCGAGCGTGGGGCAATGCCAACGCATTTTGGCATGTGATAAAATTGTTTGAATGCTTTTGAAGTGGATGTGCCAAACATGAATGAAATAATTAGGGAAGGGTGTACTTACATATTGTAAACAGACCTTGAGCATCCCATTCTCATCTGTATTAGGTGAAGGCATTTAAGTTAATGAATGTAAGTAGGTAGAATTGAATTCCTAGATTAGACAGTTTTAGGAGCCGGAGGGAAAACGGAAATAGACACCCTCACTTGTATTATTATAATAATAAGCAGTATTATGAGAAGAGAGCACAGGAGAGAAGAAGCAGAGAGTTGTGTAGAGTGAACCCCATGTACATAAGTTTTGGATTAATACAAATATTTTTAGTTCAGACTCATGGTGTCCAATTGTTTTCTGTGTTGCACATGTTTATTTATATATGTTTCTTTACTCTCTATTATGCATTTTCTTTGATGTGTGAATGTATGATTTCATGTTAATGTCTGAAATCTGAAGAGAGGGAGAATAGAGAATGAGTTTCAATTGTTTCTCTATCTGAGCAAGAGTTTTCCTGCAAGGAGTGCAGTGAAATCGTCCACAAGGTGTGCATTGACAGAGGTCAGAGTTCGTCTCTGCAAGCTAAGGAGAGATAACACAATTCTCATTCTCAAAGAAGTGTAAGTTAAGCATAGGAGTCGTGCAAGGAGTGCACAGGCCAAGTGAAGTCTCAGTGTTTGCAAACTGAGCGAAGTGGTGGAAAGACTGTTGTTGCAGAGAGTACACAGAGTCAGAGAACTCAATACCTAGAAGTATTCAAGAGTCACCGCAAGGAGTGCGTGCAAGAGTCTTCTCAAAGACTTGAGTCGTGGAAAAAGTTCAGGAGGTTTAGTACTTTGAAGCATTCAGAGAGAAGATGCAGTGATACCATTTCACGGGTGGACAAGTTTTGCGAAATAACACTTGTTTCATTTCACAGAAATCGTCAAGGGAGCTTTGGATGGTCGGAATCCTCTGGGGAGAATTCATGAGATTCTAAGAACCGTCAAATCTTACAGAGGTGAAGGGAAGTTACGATCGGGAGAAATCGGGTCGTCGGATCACTCGCGGAATTCATTTCAGGGTTTCATGGGTTGAGAGGTCAAGACCTTTGCACTAAGACTCATGAATTCGTGAGGTGCGAAGTCTCGAAATAGCGAGAGAATTTGAGTCACCCGATTGGAAGGACATGCGCCGCGAGATTGCCTGTATCGGGGACTCGTACATCGGAGGTCCGAAGGAGAAGTTTTCCAACTTCACAAGTGATGAAGATGTGAAGTAATCCAAGCCTTCCATCAGAGGAGAACAGGTGTCAGAGATCATAGGATCTCATGAACTCGGAGGTTCGTTGGGTGAGAGACCAAAATTTGGGTGCTCGGGGTTGCGAGAAGCGAAGTCGCGAAGTGCCGAGAACCAGAACGAGGGACACATGGCAGAACTGCACAGTGGGCCTGGGAATATAATCAGCTGGACACGCATCACACATTTGGAGGATTCAACACCCCATTGACCTCTCACATCTCAGAGACTCAGGAGATAAGAGAACGAAGGTTTGATCCCTTGAATCGTGAAGTCGCGAGAAGCAAGAACGAGAGGAGAAAAGTCAAATCTTGCCTCTCGGGGGTTCGGGAAAGAAAAGGGTCAAGGCTCGACGTTTGAACTCATGAAGGCATGAGAGGCGAAAGGCGCTAGTGCTTAGCCTAGCTGGCAGTCGTGCAAGGAGGGCGCCGACAAAAGGGGAGACATAACCATTTCGCGGTCTTGGGTATCGTGAAATTGGAGGAGGAAGGCTCAGAGTTTCAACTGGTGAACTTGCAAAATTGTGAACCACGAGAAAGAACCTGTGGATCGATTTGAAGGGGGATTCCAGCAGAGAATCTGAAAGAGCCGATCTGAATCAAGGGCATATACAATGATCCTGTGAGTGGATCTCGGTCCCGAGGGGATGATAGGGTCTACGTCAATTTGGTATCAGAGCACATAGATTTCTTTGCTTTCTATAGCAAGGAAAAGGAAGATTCACCATGCTGCCAAGAAGAAGAGATAGACAAACACCCAATCCGCCAGAGGAGAGGGAAATGCCAAGAAGAAGGGGTAGGAAGATGCCTGATCCAGCCATGGAAAGAGAGATTTGTGACTTACGCACTAGACTTGAGGATATGGAGACAACACAGAGGTGCACAGCTGGTGCTGGGGATCTTAGTGATTCTAAAAGTGAAGATGAAGTTGGACATGAAGGAGAATAAGTCACAGCATAGGATGCAACAATCGAACGCCTGATTAGGGTTGTTGCAAGGATGGGTGCTAAGGCAAAAATGGATATTCCAGTATACGAGGGAAACCTGGATGTCGAGGAGCTTCTAGACTGGATTAGAGCTCTAGACACATATTTTGACTATGAGGATGTCGAGGAAGACAAAAAGGTCAAACATGCTATCACAAGATTGAAAGGACATGCAACATTGTGGTGGGATGAACTACAAGCTGACAGATGCTGCAAAAGAAAGCAGAAAATCAAGAGTTGGGATAGGATGATTATGAAGATGAAGGCAAAATTCATTCCCAGGGATTACCAGATTACTCTGTTTTGAAGAATGCAGAATTTGAGATAGAAACTGATGACAGTGAAGGAGTACACTAAAGAATTCTATAGGTTAAACATCAGGGCAGGTCATCGCAAAAGTGATGATGAAAAGGTTGCCAGGTACATGAATGGTCTGAGATATGACATTCAGGATGAGATGAGCATGGTGACCATCCGAATGGTGGAATATGCTTATTAGATGTCTCTAAAAGCTGAAGAGAAGCTGAGCCGAAAGCAGGGTCAAAGAGGCCAAGGCAGAAGTCAGCCCATAGGCAAATCAGTTGCCCAGGATAGAAATCAGAAACCCAAGGAAGACTGGAAGAAACCTCAAACTCAAACTGAGAGAGGTGGAAGTTCACAGAAAGGGAAACATACCGAATAGAGAGGTCAGTATGCTGATGCAAACATTTTTCCTTGTACCAGAGGTAGAGGAAGAGGAAGAGGTGGAGTAGTGAAATGCTTCACATGTGGAAAGAATGGACACAAGTCTTATGAGTGTCCAGACAAAAAGAAAGAAGGTTGTGAAACTCACATCATCGAAGCATAGAGGCGGAACATTGAAGCAGAAGATGCTGAAGGTGGAAGATCGTTGATGATGTGGAAGGTTCTCTTAACGCCAGAGAAGGAGGTGGAGAATCCAGTGCAAAGAAATAGTCTTTTTTGGACTACTTGCAAAACCAAGGACAGGGTATGAAAGGTCATTATGGACAGTGGTAGCACAGATAATCTCATTTCTACAGAGATGGTAGAAAAGCTGGAGCTAGAGACTATTGAGCATCCGAGCCCATACAGAGTTTCGTGGCTACAAAAAGGACATCAGGTAAATGCCACTAAACAATGTTTAGTTGAATTTAAGATAGGAGGGTATAAAGATGAAATAATTTGTGATGTCATTCCCATGGATGTTTGTCATCTATTGCTGGGTAGACTGTGGCAATATGACAAAAATGTGATTTATGATGGGAGAAAGAACACATACACCCTAGAGAAGAACAGGAGAACTCACATGTTGCTTCCAATCAAGGACAAGGAGATGAAACCTGAAGTAAGTAACACTGTACTTCTCATGAGTGGGAAGGAACTTCTTACAGAGGTTAAGAAGAAGGAGGAACCACAATTCATTGTGGCTAGAAAACCTAAAATTGTCTTAACCAGTACAAGGGTAGATGATTTACCAGAAGAGGTTCAGAAACTGTTGGACGAGTTTGTTGACATAGTAGTGGATGAACTACCTCGTTCGTTCCCACTGATCAAAAGTGTGAGCCATCATATTGATCTCATACTTGGAGCTAGTTTACCAAATAAAGCAACATACAGATTGACGCCGCAGGAGAATGAAGAAGTCAAAAGACAGGTTCAGGATTTAATAGACAAAGGTTTGGTTAGAGAAATCTTGAGTCCATGTGTTGTTCCGATAGTGCTCAATCTGAAGAAAGATGGAGGTTGGAGGATGTGTACTGACTCGAGGGTGATCAACAAGATAACCATCAGGTACAGATTTCCATTGCCAAGGATGGATGATTTGATGGATTGCTTAAGTGGAGAATTTTTTTTTTTGAAGATTGATTTGAAAAGTGGATATCATCAAATTTGTATGAGAGAAAGTGATGAATGGAAGACAGCCTTGAAGACTAATGAAGGGTTGTATGAATGGCTTGTTATGCCATTTGGATTAACAAACACATCGAGTACTTTCATGAGGTTGATGAATGAAGTCCTAAAGGATTTTATCGAAAAATTTGTCATTGTGTATCTTGATGACATACTGATTTTCAGTAAAACAAAGGCAGAGCATTTGGGACATTTGGCGATAGTGGTACAAATGTTACAGCAAGAGAAGTTGCTGATAAACATGAAGAAATCCTCATTTATGAAGATAGAGCTCATTTATTTGGGTTTTGTTATTTCTGCAGATAAGTTGAAGATGGACCCAGATAAGGTGGAGGTAATTAAGAATTGGCCATCACCAACAAGTATATTTGAGGTGAGAAGTTTTCATGGATTGGCTAGTTTCTACCAGAATTTCATCAGGAATTTCAGTGGAATTAGTGCATCGATGATGGAGACAGTGAAGAAGAGATACAAGTATTTTCACTGGATAGAAGAGGTTGAGGAAAGCTTCAATTTGTTGAAGAAGAAAATCACGGAACAACCAATTTTGGTGTTGCCTGATTTTACAAAGACATTTCAGGTAAAATGTGATGCAAGTGGATTTGCAATAGGGGCATTCTTGAGCCAAGAAGACAGGATGATAGCATACTTCAGTGATAAGCTGAATGAAGCAAAAGTAAAATAATCCACTTATGACAAGGAGTTCTATGCTATTATCCAGGCATTGAAGAAATGGAGGCATTACTCAATCCCTAAGGAGTTTGTCTTATACAGTGACAATCATGCTTTGCAATTTGTGACTCAACATGAGAAGTTGAATCAAAGACATGTTAAATGGGTTGAATACATGCATAAATTTACTTTTGTGATTAAGCATATTTCTAGAACTGCTAACAAAGTTGTTGATGCTTTGAGCAGGAAATGTTTGTTGTTGCAGGAATTCTGAGTCAAAGCACTGGGTTTTGATGACCTCAGGGACATGTACAGAGATGATCTAGATTTTAAGGAGGCATATGAAGCAGCTGAGAATCCAATTCTCAGGGACAGAAGCCAATGGATAGAATACATGATCCACGATGGATTGTTATTCAGGGGCAATCAATTATGTATTCCAAAATGCTCCATGAGGGAGAATTTGTTGAAGGAGAAACATAGTGGAGGATTGGCTGGACATTTCGGTCATGACAAGACGTTCACAAAGTTAAATGAGTCATATTTTTGGCCAGGAATGTGAGCACATGTCAAAATATTCATGGAAAGATGTAGAATTTGTCAACATTCAAAAGGGAAGAGACAGAATGTAGGGTTTTATCAACTATTACCCATACATGACAGGCCGTGAGATGCAATCAACATGGACTTCATATTGGGGTTGCCAAGAACGCAAAGAGGGTTTGAATCAATCTTTGTAGTGGTAGACAAATTTTCTAAAATGGCACACTTCATACCGTGTCAGAAAACTAGTGACGCAACTCACATTGCGAATCTGTTTTTCAAAGAAGTCATTCGACTTCACGGCTTACCAAGGAGCATAGTTTCGGATTGAGACACCAAGTTCGTGGGACACTTCTGGAGGAACTTATGGAAAAATATGGGAACAAAATTGTCGTTTAGTTCATCTTATCAACCTCACATGGATGGACAGACAGAAGTTCTGAACAAAATTTTGGGAGACTTGCTGAGGAGCTTGGTGACATAACACCACAGTCAGTGGGACAATATTCTACCATAGGCAGAATTTTCTTATAATGATTCACTCAACAGAAGCACAGGGCAGAGTCCGTAACAAATTGTTTATGGGATGTAGCCAAGGGGAGTTTCTGAATTGAGAGATTCATAATGGAATGCAACTAGGAGTGCTTGTGCAGAGGATTTCGTAGAAGCGATGAAGGAACTTCACAACCAGGTGAAGGAACGATTACAGAACTCGATCCAAGAGTATAAGCGCAAAGTAGATCAACACAGGAGACAACTTCAATTTGAGTTTGGTGACTTGATTTTGGCACATCTGAGGAAGGAAAGGTCCCCAAAGGGGACATATAACAAACTAAAAATGAACAAGATCAGACCATGTAAGGTCTTGAAGAAATTTGGGGCAAATTCTTATGAAATTGAATTACCCAATGGGATCGGAATTTCTCCAATATTCAATGTCTCATATTTGTACCCATACAAGGCTGAGGAAGAAGAAACAGGTAATGAACAATGAGAGGTTCAGTGGAAAAAATAGATGCCAGTTGCAGAGAAGCCACAAATGGAAAGCATACTGGATAAAAGAGTTAGCAAGAGGACCAAAAGAAAGGAGTATTTTGAATACTTGGTCAAATGGAAGGGACATCCAGTTGAAGATGCCAGCTGGGAGAATGAAGCAGAGATACAAAATCATGGATAGACCATGCGAGAGCTCATGGATAGGAACCCATGAAAAATTTCAAGTGAGCGAGTATGATGCAGGAGCATCGCCAACATCAAGCGAGCGTGGGGCAATGCCAATGCATTTTGGCATGTGATAAAATTGTTTGAATTTTTTTGAAGTGGATGCACCAAACATGAATGAAATAATTAAGGAAGGGCATACTTCCATATTGTAAATAGACCTTGAGCATCCTTCTCTCATCTGTATTAGGTGAAGGCATTTAAGTTAATGAATGTAAGTAGGTAGAATTGAATTCCTAGATTAGACAGTTTTAGGAGCCGGAGGGAAAATGGATATAGACACCCTCACTTGTATTATTGTAATAATAAGAAGCATTATGAGAAGAGAGAATAGGAGAGTAGAAGCAGAGAGCTGTGTAGAGTGAACCCTATGTACATAAGTTCTGGATTAATACAAATATTTTTAGTTCATACTCATGGTGTCAAATTGTTTTATGTGTTGCACATGCTGATTTATATATGTTTGTTTACTCTCTGTTATGCATTTTATTTGATGTGTGAATGCATGATTTCATGTTAATGTCTGAAATCTGAAGAGAGGGAGAATAGAGAATGAGTTTCAATTGTTTCTCTATTTGAGCAAGAGTTTTCCTGTAAGGAGTGTAGTGAAATTGTCCGCAAGGTGTGCATTGACGAAGGTTAGAGTTTGTCTCTGGAAGCTCAGGAGAGATAACATGATTCTCATTCTCAGAGAAGTGTAAGTTAAGCATAGGAGTCGTGCAAGGAGTGCGCAGTCCGAGTGAAGTCTCAGTGTTTGCAAACTGAGCGAAGTGGTGGAAAGACTGTTGTTGCAGAGAGTACACAGAGTCGAAGAACTCAATACCTAGAAGTATTCAAGAGTCACCACAAGGAGTGCGTGTAGGAGTCTTCTCGAAGACTCAAGTTGTGGAAAAAGTTCAGGAGGTTTAGTACTTTGAAGCATTTAGAGAGAAGGCACAGCGATACCATTTCGTGGGTGGACACGTTTTACGAAAGAACAATTGTTTCATTTTGCAGAAATCATCAAGGGAGCCTTGGACGGTTAGAATCCTCTCGGGAGAATTCATGAGATTCTGAGAACCATCAAATATTATAGAGGAGTAGGGAAGTTATGATCGAGAGAAATCGGACCATTGGATCACTCGCGGAAATCATTTCAGGGTTTCGTGGGTTGAAAGGTCAAGACCTTTGCACCAAGACTTGCAAAGTTGTGAGGTGCGAAGTCCCAAAATAGCGAGAGAATTTGAGCCGCCCGATTGGAAAGACACGCGTCGCGAGATCGCCCGTATCGGGGACTCAGACATCGGAGGTCTGAAAGAGAATTTTTCCATCTTCACGAGTGACAAATCTGCGAAGTAATCCAAGCTGTCCATTAGAGGAGGATAGGTGTCAGAGCTCAAAGGATCTCACAAACTCAGAGGTTCGCCAAGTGAGAGAACAAAATTTGGGTGCTCAGGGTCACGAGAAACAAAGTCGCAAAGTGACAAGAGCCACCACGAGGGACACATGGCAGAACTGCATGATGGGCCTGGGAATATAATCAGCTGGACACGCATCACACATTTGGAGGAGTCAACACCCCATTGACCTCTCGCATCTCAGGGACTCGGGAGATAAGAGAATGAAGGTTCAAGCCCTTGACTCGCAAAGTCGTGAGAAGCAAGAACGAGAGGAGAAAATTCAAATCTTGCCTCTCAAGGGTTCGAGAAAGAAAAGGGGAAAGGCTCAATGTTTGAACTCGCGAAGGCGCGAGAGTTGAAAGGTGCTAGTGCTTAGCCTAGTCGGTGGTCGCGCAAGGAAGGCACTGGCGAAAGGGGAGCCATAACAATTTTGCGGTCTCAGGTATCGCGGAATTGGAGGAGGAAGCCTCAGAGTTTCAACTCGCAAACTCATGAAATCGTGAACCACGAGAAAGAACCCATGGATCAATTTGAAGGGGGATTCCAGCAGAGAATCCGAAAGAGTCGATCCGACTCAAGGGTGTATACAACGATCCTATGAGTGGATCTCATTCCTGAGGGGTCTATAGGGTCTACGTCACTTATACATAGTACTCCTTGACCTCCCCAAACCCATGCCATTTGGTTAAGACAAACTCAGGATGTCTCACTCAGCAGACAGATTGATTGGTAATACCACACAGCATAGCCCTCAACCCCAACCACCACCAATGTATGGCACACCTCAATATCCGCCGGCATATGGGGTCACCTCTTATTACCCTGCACCCCCTTATCAACAACCATACCCTGTTGTTATGCCTCCAGCCATCAGTGGGCCACTGCCGGCACCCCCCATACACCCACCTATTCAAACAAGTTCTGGTACCCCCTCTACCTCAACTTATAGTACTAGTGAAAGCACCACGCCTTCCTATGTACCTTACATATCATTACCCCCACAGAATCCGTACTTTCCATTTCCTAGTCCCCCATAACCCATGGCTCCCCCACATCCTCATGCTGGGGTGAATTTTGTTCAACCCTCTCCCGTTCAGCAATATCAAAATTTCAAACAGCTGAATATGGAAAATTCAACCCACCCGTCAAACAATGCCAAAAAGAAAGGAAGAAATAGGAACAATAAAAACCTAGGCCAAGGCGGGAATCAACCCCAACAAAACCAACTAGCTGGGGGCAACCAGAACCAAGGGAATCAAAACCCTTAGGGGGGAAATAACAATAGGCATCAAGGGAGAAATAACAATACTATCAAAACCAATTTCCCTTGTGCCCTTTGTAGTGAGTTCGATCATTATACTCATCATTGCCCCCAAATCACTGATTTTAAATGGCTGAAAGACTCAGGCAATCTACCACATCCTCTAGCACCGCTTGCCCCTCAGCAGGCCCCACAACAATATGTGCAACAACCCCCCTTAGTCGTGCTATAAAATCCTATTCCACACCAAGGTGTGATAAACACCCAATAGGACACACATCCTCCCCCACCTTAGGTGGGACAGTACCGTAATCCAAACAATCTAGCATATCGCACGATCCTCCTCACCAGTGAGGAAGAAATCCTACTGCAAACATGTAATCATTAGTACCATGCACCCATTGAGTCCCCTCCCACTCCTCCAAAAACAATTCCCACACCAATAGGACCCCCGTTGGTGATCCCTCGCCCTAACACAAAACCACCTCTTTGCATCCCTCGCATGCCATTACGCAAGAATATCCACAACCCACAGGCTAGGGAAGCTCATAATTATAGTTTTGTTGATGACTTAGCACAATCCTCAGCTTCCATGTCAGTCTTAGAAGTCCTTCATAATTTTCCTACTCAGCGGAAATCATTATTTTCTGCCTTGGGGGCAGTTGACCCCTCAGATACTCGACTCATTACATTTGATCTCAACAACAGAGAACCTTTCCTTCCTGCTTTGATCTCTTTTCAAATCCCAGTGAAAATACGACACATTATAGTTCATCGGTGTATCATCGATAAAGGTGCATCTACATGCATTATGTCCAAATATGTCTGGCATAAACTTGGTTCCCCCGAACTCATACCCTCTGCCATTACCTTATGAGCTTATGACAGATGACCATCATCTCCTGAAGGGATCTTCCAAAATGTCCCCATAGAACTCGGGGGCAAGACTATTCTCATTGACATTGAAGTTATCGACGCCCCACTCAATTATAATATCCTGTTCGGTCGTAGCTACATGTACGCTATGAAGGTAGTTGCCTCTTCTGTCTTTCGAACAATGATGTTTCCCCATAATGGAAAGATCGTTACCATTGACCAAGTCTCACATTATGAACCTAACCCTTCTACCAACATCAATAACATTCTTCCTCTCATCCACACGAGTCATGACACATACCCACTCATCGAAATGGGTCTCGGATTTTTCAAAGATCCATCATTGTTAGGAACATACCATGGAGCACCACCTCTCCTTCATCCTTCCAGTCAAGTATGTGTCATATCATCTAACGGAACTGACATAGAGGATACCCTTCCTCCTAGGGAGGCTTCTATCATATCTGATGTCCCACTAGTCACAAAGCTTTCCCCTCACGAGCCTCCTGCGAACTCGTCGACCCCACCAATCCACGATTTCACCCCTCCCCAAGGACATATCACAGTTTGGGAGACAGTTCCCCAAGCCATTACTCAAATCCTCTTCTTTTACCCTCCACCTGGCGTCGAAGCTTTCCAAGTAGCCGCAATGCTTACCCTCCCTAATATGGTTTTAACAATTCTAGTTTGGTATTTACATCCACCAGAGATGGTCCCTCAACCATCCCTTCCCCCCCAAACGGAAGGAATTCCAATGACGATTCCCATACTCACTCCTACCATACCCTCTCCACCCCCACTCACTACTCTCCCTGCTACAGCTGGGGGCAGAAGAAGGAAGAAGGAGCCCACAGCTCCACTTCCCCTGCATGTCCAACCCCCTTGCACGCTATGTGAGAAATATGGACACCAAACCAACAACTACCCATCTCTATAAAAGTTACAGAACTTGATTCCACTGAATCAAACTCCATCAACACTCACCACCATAGAAAGTACTGCCATTACCGCCCCTCACTCAAGTATTAAAGGGCTGCGAACCAAATTCACTTGCGCTATATGTTCAGAATATGGCCATTATACACACCATTGCCCAGCACTGCCACGCTTTCGGCAGACATTAGCCGCAGTATGCCAAAGCTTTCAGAGCGAACCAAGTCTAGCTTTGTTATCCATACCAAAAATCACTAACATCCATTATGTCACAACTTCATTCAATGAACGTATGAGATGCCCTTGCTCTCTATGTGACTCCTTATATCATTTCACATACCAGTGTCCTATGATCATTGAATACAGGCAATGCCAATTGACCCTACTTCAATGACCCACAAAATCGATGGTTGACCTTACCTCGTCACTAGAGATTCTTCATCTCATTTCTCCCAAACCTGAGGCCCTCCCAATGCCTCTGTGGTTCTTGGATGACTTATCCAAGGATTCACCCCCAAATCCCCCCAATTCTCCTGCTCATTTCCCTATGTAAATTTTACATCTGTCTATCACAGGTACTCATCAGTACTTCGATATTTGGTTTATGTCAAGCGAACCATCACAATTTCCTTGCGTTGTTCCCCCTGCTTCTTCATCACCAAGGGGAAGCGACACGACAACTATCACCGATATCAATCTTCACGACCCCTTGTATTCCTGCCAATTCCACTGTGACGAGGAAATAATGGAAGATTTAAACACCCCTGACTACCCATGGGATGCGTTGCACCATTGAGAGCTCTTCTTTCCACATGAAGCATCCATGACTCCTAACCAACACCCCATATACACGGTTGAAACCAAGGATTTTATCCCATCAGGGCATATGGACTGGTTCAACAACCCCATTCCTACCCCTGATGCTTTTGAAGAAGGAAACATGGCCAACATTTCCCTAACCATCAAAATTGACATTTCCATAAAAAATGGCATCGTCGAGGAAATCACTATTGGAGCCACTTGCACTCCTCAAGAAATCACCACCTATAAATCCCTTTTCCAAGAATATCGAGATATTTTTTCCTGGTCATACACAGAAATGCTTGGCCTTGATCCCTCTATCGTTGAACATCACATCGACACCTGGCCCGACATTACACCAGTTCGTCAAAAACAACGACCACTACACCCATTCAAAGTAGCAGCCATCAATGCTGAGATTGACAAATTACGCACAACTGGGTTCATCTACCCCATCGCCTATACCTCATGGGTTTCCAACCCTGTACCCGTTAATAAAAAATAGGGCACTATTCACGTTTGCATGGACTTTCATGATCTCAATCATGCATGTCCCAAAGACACTTTCCAACGCCTTTCATCGATCAAATTATCGACGACTTCATAGGCCACAAGGCTCTATCCTTCATGGACGGTTTCTCTGGTTATAATCAAATCCAAATTCACCCAGCCGATCAGTACAAAACTGCATTCACTACCCCTTGGGGTACTTTTTCATATCATGTCATGCCATTTGGACTAAAGAATGTTGGGGAAACTTTCCAATGGGATATGACATACATTTTTCACGATCTGGCTCATATCATCCTCGTATACTTGGATGACCTCACATCCCAATCCAAGAAACACACCCAACATCTTGATGATTTATGGATCATCCTCCAACGGTGTCGTCAGTACAACATCTGCTCGAATCCCCTCAAGTGCATATTCTGCATCACTACAGGGCGCCTCCTCGGATTCATCATTTCCTAAAGTGGTATTACCGTGGACCCCCTCAAAGTCCAATCTATCACCAAAATTCCACCTCCCCAGAATCTACTTCAACTCCAGAGCCTCCAAGGAAAGGCTAACTTTCTACGACGATTTGTCCCATACTATGCCACTCGTGCACACAGTTTCCTTCGCTTACTACACCATGACATCCCATTTTACTGGGATAAACATGCCCAAAATTCATTTGACGATCTTAAAATGGCGCTCTCCAATGCCCCTTTAATTAGTGCACTCGACTACAATCGCGACTATCTCCTCTACATATCAGCTTCAACCGTCTCAGTAGCAGGAGTTCTCGCTCAAATCGGTGATGACGATCGTGAGCATGTCATTTATTACTTTAGTAAAAACCTCTCAGGGCCACCCCTGAAGTATAAACATGAAGAGAAGCTATCCCTTGCAGTCATCCTCACAGTCCAGAAACTGCATCATTACATTCTTCTTTGCACAACTAAGGTCGTAGTAGATTCCAACCCTATGCAATACTTGCTAAGTCGTCGGAAAATTAATGGAAAATTTGCCCCATGGATTGTTATCCTTTAGTAGTACGATCTTGAATTCTCAACACCCAAGAGTAAGAAAGCCCTCATCCTCGCTGAACTTTTCATGGCCTTCCCCTCTGCAACAACCAGTGCCCCCATCAATACCAACTTTCCAAGACAAACACCTCTTTTACATCACTTCGGATGATCCTTGGTATGACGACCTCCTCGTCTACCTCCGAACTCAAAAGTTCGGTAACCACCTTTCTTGAGATGATCATCGTCATATTCGTCTACCTCCGAACTCAAAATTTCGGTAACCACCTTTCTCGAGAACCACTCAAGGTGCCTCTAGAGCACCACCTCCTGCCCCTCCCTCGGGCGATGGTCCCCCACCCACTACTAGCCTCTCCTTACTGGGAGGTAACCGCCCGGTCATAGCAGCACTTGCTACTACTACTCGTCATACCATCGCCGACCACGGCGGTGGAAGCCCCACACACTGCTCTAGGATACCCTCATCTTGGATACGTGACCACATGCCCTCAGGAACGACCTGTAGCACCGCCTTTAGGTAGCGATGAATGCCCTCAAAATCTGCTCCGACATCTTCCAGAGGAGCATGTGAAGGCCCGACACCTAGGTCATCAAACTGACGTCTCCTCGCTACTCTCTCAGGCTCAGCTGGTCTTGCCTCGGTGTCCTCATACTGACATCTCTCTCCTACTTGTGACCCTCCCCGTGGTTGTCTCCCCATCTCCTGGTGAGCCAGCGCCCTCAACAACTCTACCTCGCACCCGCGAGGTGCCACATCTACACATACAAACAAACAACAGATAGTATCAACATCTATACCAAATACACATGTCATGCTATCTCAAAAAAAACATATATATAAAACTCATCAACATACCTCGATGGTCAAAAACCTCCCCTGGAGGTAACACCATGTTCGGGTCCTCCTGGAAGTCAACACCAGTATATGGGAACTGCAATATCACCTGCGACATCTGCTGCCACACCTGCATCACCTTAACTATGAAGAAGTGGTCTCCCTTGCCACCACCGTGGTGAAGAAAAATAGTCGACCACCACCTCAGTCGTGACTCTCACGCCCCAGGAGTGCCCAATAAAATCCTAGGGCGCAACATAGGCACCCTCTCCAAAAACTAGGCCACTAGGATGAAACCAAAGGCAAACTCTCCTATATCAGTGGACCGATAATGGTCCAGCTTGCCTACCATCTTGGCATGTAGCGTAAGCTGCCAGGCAAAGTGCTCACTGACCAATACCCTCTCTATCACACACAACTGACCACCACTGATCCTCTGAGTCACTAGGGACCCATACACTCTCACAATCATCACTGCTATACAATGATGCACTAGAGAATCCATGCCCTAATGCTCACAATAGAGAACGACATAAAGTTCACCCACAAACAGAACCTCCGGCCCACTGTCACTAGCACCACATCCCTAGGTAACACCGGCTCCTCCGGTAGGGGCATTCCCTGAAACGGGAGCCCAGTCAAAAAATATATGTCCTCCACCGCAGTGAAGGCAATCTGCTCTCCCCGCACCATGAAACAATGTAGGTTCGGACTCCACATCTGGATAAGGAACTGCAGGAGATACTCCTGTGCCCATATCAACAGGAACTCAAATAACTTTAGCAACCCACAGGCTGCCAAATTCACACAAATCCCTGGATCCTCAATCGCCACAGCATCTCTCAGCTAGGACCAATCCCACTCTCACCACCCAACCAACATCATGCAAAAAGATCACCTATAGCCACATAAAACAGTCCTAGGTCAACCACATGGACCATAAACAACATCAAAAAGATAATCTTTACACCCGTCAACCTTGCCTCCAAGGTGCAGTTATTTAACACATAGGTGCACACACATGTGCGCCTATTCACTCCACAGGCACGCATGTATGCACGCCTTTCCACTCCACAGGCGCGCACTCAGGCACACCTGTCCATCCTATAGGTGCACATGTGTGCGTGCCTGCTCATCCTACAGGGTCACCTTCATGCACCCCTATCACGAACATAGGCACGCATCAAAGTGTGTCTGTCCAATACACAGTCATGCACACATGCGCGGTTGTGTAGCCAATAGGCGCTCACATAATGAATTCCTTTTCCCCCCTTACAAGTGCCCCCATGCGCACCTATCTGGTGGGCATGGGTGCACTTGTGCACACATACTTTCGGATCACCCGTGCACATGGGGGCCCACACACATAAAACCCCCTGTACGGCTCTCTGTACAGGTCCTGCCCAAAAATGGAAACCCTACTTCTATGCAGGATGATCAGACTACTAACTTGAATCTCACTGGTCCTTGATCGGATGCCTCATCCTCCCGAAATCTCCAAATCTCCTCTAAATACTTCTCGTCCAGTCACTATAGCAGCAAGTACAAATGAGGTGGTAATGTGGGCCCTATATCTATATATAGGCCTTTTCGCCAAACTTCCACTCACCATTCTGGGAGCTCTGAGTGTCCATTCCCCGATCCATCTTCAGCCACAGGATCAGCATCCCGGCATCTACATCATGACAGTCCCCAGGCCTCTTTTCATCCTGAGCCCCTGGGACACCATTTTTTCATACCCCAACCAGGTACGCATGCGCATATTCAAAATTATCAAATAAATGCTTGTATGTTCGATTCTCTTCAAATATTGTTCATGTCAAGTATTTGGTTTTCATGTGTGTAGGTACTTGGTCATCATACATCAACGCAACCCCTTCAGGTATATACTCATCACTGGAATGAATTCATTCCCTCTAAATCTCACTTGCATCTGTAGTGACATCCTCTGACATTCACCTCTAGGATCCACATCTTTGGCTCTGCAGTACCAACACCTCCATATGCATCTTCGGTATGGTCATCTAGTAGCACTCTCCCCCACATGAGTTGTCCCCTTCATAGCACCCTTTTGCGCATTGACACTCATGTTGTTTTTCAAACCTTTATGGATGGTTGTCTCGATAGTCTTACATTCTGCATGAATCAGCCACATACTCATTCTCCTCATTTTGCTATCTTTTCCACCGGACTCCCAGATTATCTCTTCAAGGTCCTATTTTTGACTGCACCTCTGTAGTATCATGAACCCTCCATTTTATCCACAATTAGTTTGCCCATCTGCAAATTTCCCTTCATTTCACCTACCTCATACAGAAACCCACCCATGGGGCCCCCACCCTCCACTAGTTCTCCAAGAAAATTGTGCCCTACCCGAGCCAACCATATTCTATTAGGGCACCCATTTGTGTATTTGTACACTCATCCCATATTATTTATTTATTGTACAAACGCCTTTTTTTTTCCATCATTTGCATTACCTTTTTTTTGTCGTCACCTTTGGCGACCTTCTTCCCTTTTTTGGCAAATGAAACCCATGTCACCCTTGGTTGGGGAACTCTTTATCATCTACCCTTATTGACATCGTCCATATCCTCTGAGTATCCCAGAGGCCACTTACCTCTTCCCTCTAAGTTTGTTCACTTTGTCCTGCCTCTGGCACAACTTATCCCACGTCTTGTTGTTCCCCTGACACTCGACTTAGTTGAACGGTTGCGGCTACTTATACTTCGCATATACTCCCAACCAAGGGTAGTCTTGAGTCTCCATACATCTTGACTTCGACCATGTACCTCCTCCAATTCCTAACCTCACCTCATATATTTAACGAAGCCCTTTGCTTCTGGGAGTCGCGTCCCCCTTTTGTCGACATCAACATAGTTTTCCAGAAGGGCGACAGTATCTTGATTCTCATTACCTATCCAATGAAAGATCTCAGATGGCACAAAGAGAACCACAATTTCTCCCTGCTGTTGTTGACCCCTGTAACATTCGATTTCAACACTTTCTCATGTTATGGTGGGTCTTACTTTGTGACTATTGTAGTTATTTCTTATATTTGTCGAAGACCTCTGAACTGGGCTGGGCTATCAATGCCTACAAGATCTGTGATATTTCTTACAGATATCACTGCCTACCATTCAGAGTATATTCCTCCATAGAATTGTCTTCTACCTTTCTCATGACTACCTCTGAGGGCGTTGCAGTTGTCTACATCAACACATCATTCCTCTTTTGAGTTACATGACACGAGCATGGGGCATGCCCGCCTTGTTTGTACACAGTTTATATTTACACACCTTATGGAAGGTCAGGTTCTACAGGTTCCCTTCTCCCTCCAACGGGTAACTCTTGACAATCCCACTATCACTCTCTCTTACAACAACACTCTCAGTAGAAGAAACATTGATGGATTTCGGCTATACGTATGCTCCTAACCTCATCCATCAGGGGGCATCTGTTATCACTGAAATTCCGTCCG
The DNA here is from genome assembly GCA_009831015.1 of Picea engelmannii. NCBI lineage: Eukaryota > Viridiplantae > Streptophyta > Pinopsida > Pinales > Pinaceae > Picea > Picea engelmannii. The sequence continues at coordinate 186,685 of ML786919.1, read as the reverse complement.
CAAATGGTTACAAGAATTCAACATCGTCAAACAGTTATGAGGTCACCCATGGACCAAAAATATCACAAAAGCATCCCCAAAGGGTCAAAACTATACAACTAGTGCAAAAATTAAAGGGCGCTATGAAGACACAGGGCGCGCACGCACATGCGAAAAATAGAAATGCAAGATTCACACACATGCAAATGATGCGCAACTGTTGTCGTAAAAAGACGCGCACCTGAGAAACGACACATTTATGAGAGTGGTCGACCTCCCACCCACTTCTAGTTCAGCTTCCAAGTTGATTTGACACTCAAATCTGGACTGGATTTGACTGGGTGGCTGGTCAAAGACCTAGAAATTCCCTAAATTAGCCTCTTTACACACTACAAACTAGTTGGACAATACCTCAAAGGAATGCTATAAAAAGGCCATGGATACACTTCATTTTTCAAGGAATTCATAGCAAAGTTATGCTACCATTATTCTCTTGAGGAATCCTCTATCCTTGCCAAGAGTATATTTTCATCATTGCATTGGGCAATCCATCTCACCCCTTGAGTGGATTAGCAAAGAATTCTTTCACCATTTTCATTTTCATTTTCAAAGTTGTAATAAGAGCTTATTTGTGGGGGTCCAAGAGCCCTCCCTTGGAGGAAGAAGGGACTCATAGTCCTTTTTCTTCTCGGTGTTTTCTTTCACTAATATCATCCTTATCATTGGTGACATGGGTCTAATTGTTTCATTTGTCCTTATGTCCCTATGCTCATTAATTTAGTTGTTTTATTTCTTTGTTTAATTCTTAGTTGTTCTTTTGTATTTTTTTCTCTAACCCTTTTCCTTATAGCTGTCCTGCTTAGCAAACCCAACTAAGCTTGCAAGCACCTCTATTTTTCTCACTAAGGTGACGAAAGAGGTGCAACAATATTCTAGGGTCCTTGGTTCATCAAATTCAATCATGTTCTAATAGTCCTTAGGTAGTCCACTGATGAATCATTGCACCTTTGCCTTTTCTTCTTTTATGCAGGGTACATACCTCAGCAACTCGAGGAATATGCTGACATATTCCTCTATGGTGAGTTGCCCCAGCTTAAGTTCATAGAATTCTTTAGTCTTTTCGTCGAAATATTTTTTCGATGGATACTTCTTCCTGAAGTATTTCTCAAACCATTCCCAAGACAGGTCTTCTTCGTGAATCCCTTTTACATTCTTAAGGTCTTCCCACCAAATGGAATCCTTTTCGTTCAAGTTTAAGGTGGCCACTCGGGCCTTCAAATTTTCTGAGAAGCCATGAACTCTAAAACACTTCTTTAGTCCAAGCAACCAGGCCTATGCTTCCTCTCCTTTCTTTATTTCACCATCGAAGGAGGGTGGTTTTGCCTTCCTAAATTCTTTGAATTTATGACCCTTGGAAAGATTTCGCTTCTTTTGTATTCTTCAGGAATAAGAACTAGTTCTGCTGCTAGAAGAGCCCTCCGAACCACCAACTTCCTTCTCAGAGGAATCATATGTCGTTGGTCCTTTACCCCTGGGATGGACCTTTTTCGAGGTGCTCCTCTCAGTGTGGCCACTGATATGACCATGTTTCTGTACCTCAGGTTCATGCTGCATTTGTCTTTGTAGGTCAAATAAGCTCTGCAGTAAAATTGCATTAATTTCTGTTTGCTTCTCTTGTTCTTTCATCATCCTCTCATTGTTAGTCTTCCAACTTTGTAATTTGACCATGAGACTCCTCATAGTCTCGGCTAGATCTGGAGGAGTCCCTACTACTCTCCTTTCATCAGACTCTTCATCTCTATTGTGGGAACCTCCCCCCACCTCTTGGTGAGTCGCCATTCTATGCATCTGTAATTTCCCACAGCTAATCGTTCACTTGGGTGCAAAAGACAAACGTCGGTTATTAGTCAATATTTATATTTATTTATAACCAGTACATAATTCATATTTTTCACATGTACATACACACAATAGGAGTTTTCATTCTTAACTTCGTCTTTTGATTAAGAAGGTTAAGACAAGGGGTTACTCCTTTTAGGAGTGTTTCAAACAGAGCTTCTATGCAACTCGTTCATGAGCCCAAGCAGGCCAAGTGTTGTAACCATGCTCTGATACCAATTTGTAACAGACCCACTTGGGAATTCGGAATTTTTCGGCCTTTTTCTTCTTTTCTTCGAGGAACAGAATTCCCTTAATCCCTACGAGGCATGATACATACCCTACTATCCCTTATCTATTCTCATATGATCGAAGGCTAGGACCACAGGCCTAATCAGAAAGGTGCTTGTCGGCTTTCATAATTTGGGAAATCACGATACATGTATTTCATTTTCTCTCGTGTCTTTTGAAGGGCCGAAACCCGAAATGGTTTTAACCGCTTATCGAGATTCACAACAACTCGGATTAAGCCCTGGTACTCTACCCTTCGGGATTTTGCATACCAAAAATTTGGGATATGCGATGATAGGAGGTTTCGCGCTTAGGTTTCTCAGGAGCTAAAACTCCAAAACCTGCATACATACATATATATATATATATATATATATATATACATTGCTCCGTCTATTTCGGGAATTCGTAAAACTTTTTTTCGGGACTGGCGAGTATGAGATAACTTGCCAATAGGTATCTCAGGTACCAAAATACTGAAATACCCAATATTATCCATGCTAAGACATTTCGTCATTCCTCCTTTCGAGATTTCACGTTATGTGAAAACAAGGGGTCTCACCCCTAGGTTTCCCGGAAGCCGAAAACTCTGAGTCATCAAAACTTTAAACATGCTCCTCTATTTCGAGGTTTTCTCCATCGGGATTTTGCTAATCGGGGTTTCGAGACTAGCGAATTCATGGGGCCCATAGTTAGGTACCCCGGGTGCCGAAATATCGAAGTATAACCACTTCTCCACACTCTATTCCTTTGGGTTTTTGTGGGTCGGAGTTTCAAGACTCAAGAGTACAAAAGAATTCGCACCTAGATACCTTGGGTGCCGAAACTCTGAAATATTGAAGTCTAAGAATACCATTCTCTCTCATGCAGGATTTTAAAAACTTCACCATTAATTCCTTCTTCAGGCCCTTGGGTAAATTTCACCAGGTTTGAAGATCCGACTGGAAGGTCCTCTTAAAATCTCTGAGCTATTAGCTTATGTGACTGGTAGTGAGCAAGCTCAAGGTTTTTACTACGAAGGTAGTCCTTTCTAGGAACTTACCCTGGCTTTATAGAGTGAGGGAACTTTCCCAAAAGCAAACCTGAAAAACTGCACTTATTCATAAATATATAGATATAAACCGAATGTGGTCATTCCAACATAAGCATGCAACCACCATTTCTGATAAAAAAACCATGCAGACATTTCTTACATAGAAACCATTTATAAGTGTTCAAAACATGAGCATACATTCCAAGATATTCAATGCAAGACACAAGATATAAAAACTTATCAGAAAACACCAGGTGATGCAACTGCTGAGAGGGGTGCTCGTTTCCACCCAACCGTAGGCTCAACAACTCTGAATGGATTTACCACTAGCCACCCCCGAGCTAGACCACGATGCTTGAGACTCTCTGTCTCAGTTCTTCAGTGATCGAGAATGAAGGTTACTCTCCTTATTCTCTACTATTGCTCACTCTGTATTTTGTTCCAGAGTTCTTCCGATCTCTTTCCTGCGATCTCTCCCTTGTGTTCGTCCGCTCCCACACCTTTTCCTGCCTTTTCTTTTCCAGTGAGGTTGTGTGTGGCACAAATTTCCCCATGGTGGTCAGGTCTGAGGCCTCCATGGATGGGCGGTTCACCCCCATCCCTCATTAACTCATGAGGAGCCTCTTCACCTACCATCCTGGCGAGTAATTCATTTCGGGGCCAGCGAGCCACTCTTGGTTCTCCAGGCCAGTGAAGACCAAATACGGTTTGGTTCAGTGGAAGTTAACGTGACCATTCCAAGTACCTTCGACCACCTTTCTTCAACCATCATGGTCTCTTTTTCATCACATCCCCCTCCCAGCAGTCCTGCAACATATATTCATAACATTATTTACATTCGTCGACCCTTTATACTAAGGTCCATTCAAATCACACATTCACATCTTTAAATTTGCCATAGTTCTTGGCCAGTATAGTTATTTTTACAGACTAGGGGAAACAAAGTGTTACACATGAGGTGTATAGTTGATGATGTTGGTACATATTGATGAGTCATAGTTGATGAGTAGTTGACACATGATTGGTACATACTTGGTACATGGTTGGATGCACTTGTTTATGGTACAAGTTGATTACAGATTGTTTGGTACAAGTTGGTGCATGGTTGATGCACTTGTTTATGGTACAGGTTGATTACAGGTTGTTTGGTACAGGTTGGTGCATGGTTGATGCACTTGTTTATGGTACAGGTTGAGGTACAGGTTGATGCATGGTTCAAATTTAATTGTATAGGTTTACAGTGGTATATCTCACAGTGACAGGTTGACAGTAGTTCCATCATTATACTTCTACTTCAGGGTGGTAGGATGGGGCAAGGACAAGTGGTTGTATCCACCTTCTGGTTGTAGCCAGAGAACATAGGGGGTTGTATGCTCCTTCTAGTTGTAGCCAGAGAATTGGGGATTTGGAGCTTCCCTTAGGTTGTAGCCTGAGAAACTAGGGGGTTGGAGCCTCCTTCCAGTTGCATCTGGAAAACAAAGAAAGTTGGTGCTTCCAATGAGTGTAATTCTTCAAGACATATAAGAAAAAGCATTATGTGGTTTTATCCCGATTTGGTTTTCCACGTAAAATACTGGTGTACTATGTATGTGTATGATTGCTCATTTGTTGATTGCTTATTTACTCTATATTTATTGGATGATAATGCTACATTGATATAACACTTGGATTATATGGTTAAAAATGATTAAAATTCTTTATTACTGATTCACCCCCCCTCTCAGTAATCCAACAATGTCAATGTCATGTTGCTTGAGTCGAATCATATTTTGTGATTTTTTCCAAGGGAAGTTTTACCCAACTTGAGTCGGCCTTTCTGTAGTTTGTCTCTTGACCTACATGAGTCGGCCATCCTGAGAGTCCAGTCAAGTCCAAATTTGAAATCGACGAAGTTCTTTGCCTGATCATTAAGATCCTCATGTCTTTTCTTGATAAACTGTCGAAGACCTCAGGGTAGTAAGTTATACACTCCCATTGTACTCCTACCTGATGTTTGAATATCTTGAAGTTGTTTCTCGAGCTATGAAGACCTCATCTCCAGCCACAGGAGTCACTAGCTTCTTGAAGATTCATATTATATTTGTATATCTTAGACTGATTTTGAGATGTAGATCCACTGTGTATTGATCACGACTAAACTTTATATAGTTATATGACATGGATCTGTAGTGTATTTTATTGGTAGCCATGATTCAATTCATCCCGAGCATGGGTATGCCCGCCTTGGAGAGACAATTGTTATTTTTCATATGGCACCTTACGAACTCTGGTCCCGGGCTCACTCAATGTTTTGCATTGGTGAATATTTTGTAATTTATTTTGGCCATCAGTTTCTCTTCTGACCTATTACATTAGGGGGCATCAGTTATAGCCCTAAAATCCCCTACTCATGCATACATGGCATTGGCCCTCTTACTTGCATAATTTTCCAAATCATTGATGAGAAGCTCTACTTAAAAAACCAATTTCTAGAGCATGTACGTGCCCTACACCACTACATCCTACATACATATGCTTGTTGCATACTAGACAACCTGTGTACATATGCTTGTTGTACACTAAACAACTCACGTATGCTTGCAAAAGTTGCAAAAATTAAAAAGTTGTGAGGAATTCAGTGAAATTCACGGGCTATTGGAGGTCTCCCAACCAATTCACTATTGGAAAATATTGCACAGACAACGAATGCATGTTGGCAACAGACAATGAATGCGTGTTGGCAACAGACAGCGAATCAATGAATGGTTGTCATTGATGGCAAGTACAGTTGTGGTTGTAGTGATGGCGAATCATTCAAACTTCCCGAAAGAACGAGAGCCATTAGATTTCGTGCAGGTTCACCGACAGTCGTCATATCTGCAGAAGCTGCGAGGGAGATAAGCCTCGGGAGCAAGAAGATAAGTCCCGACATGAGGAGTTTTCATCGAGATATCAGCCATCGGGAGATCGGAGTTCTCAAGGTCATGAGAACCGGGACATTGAAAATCTTGAAATCCTGACAAAATCAGGACTGTCCATTTGGAAGGACGTGTGGCAGTGATCGGGCGCCACCGGGAGAAGCTCGATAGGAGGCTTCATCAGAGTATCAAGGATCGGGACTTTGTAATGTCAAAATCACTTGACAACAAGAACCTTGAAATCGCGATATGAAATTTCACGATTTAATCGCAGCCATTGAATCGAGAATGAGATCTGGACCATTGATCACAGCCTGTGTCGGAGTTTCAGGGATCGCGAATTCAAAAGGAAAATAACACAATGGAACGAAAACCCCGATTTCGCGATATGCGATATCACGATTCAATCGCAGCCATTGAATCGAGAATGAGATCTGGACCGTTGATCACAGCCTGTGTCGAAGTTTCGGGGATCGCGAATTCAAAAGACAAAGAACACAATGCAATGGGAATTCCGATTTCACGATGAGTGAATTCCTGATTTAATATGAACCATTAGATCTAGAAATAATCTAGATCGTTGATTTGGTTTCATTACGCAATGTCGGAGATCAGGTTTTGGTATTGACAAGAATTTTGAACATCAAGAATTCCGATTTCGCGATATGTGAAATCGCGAAAACGCCTTTCACATAAAACCTTGGTCATATCTCTTGGTCACGGGAAGAGAAGGTGTCAGTCCAGATAAGCTCCATTTCAGAGTTTCGAAGATCGCGATGTGAAAGTGTCGAGAAACTTGGGCAAAGAAATGTCGAAAACCAATTTAAAAGGAAAGAATAATAAAGGTCATTCAACGGTGCGGATAAGATTTGAATGTGATCTGAGGGTTGTTGTTCTTCGCACACATTAACGCTTCAGTTATGAATCTGTTAAGAGAAACAGACTCATGATGAAGAATTGGTTAGCATTTCAGTTGCAAGGAAAGGTGTTCTTGTTTCGGCTGAGGGAAGGTGAAGAGGAACCGTTGGGAAGGTATGCATAAATGAAGATGAGACAGATTGTGAAATGTTGGCTATTTTGGAAGAAAAAGAATGAAACTATAAGAAAGGAGAAAGGAGAGTATGCGCAATATGAAATTGAGCATATGTGTAGAGTGAGATAAAAAAAAATGAGAGTAGAATAACAGATCAAGTTGAAGAAGAGCAGAATGACAAAAAAATGTGATGCAGAGCAAACCTGCTGGATGGATAGAGGAAGAGAAGAATGACAGAACAGAGAAAGAATGACCTGCTGGATGGACAGAGGAAGAGAAGAATGAAAGAACAGAGAAAGAATGGTAAGAAGTGATTTATCTACATAAATTGTATGTGTATTCATCCTTTAATATTTTAGGGAGGTTGGGAGGTGCTCGGGAGGACTGTTGTCCTCAGAGGTTCAAGTGGGAGCTTGAACACAGGAAGTTGTAGCTTCCATATGGTTGCATCCAGAGAAACTAGGGTGGCAGGGTGGTGCTAGGGAGAACAAGTGTTCTCTTTTATACAGGTTGGAGCCTGTGTAACTGGAAGTTGGTGCTTCCATCCAGTTGGTGTTGGAACATTCAGGAAGCTGGTGCTTCCATCCAGTTGTTGCTGGAATACTCAAGGAGTTGGTGCTTCCTTCTAGTGGGTGCTAGAGAAACCAGAGAGTTGGAGCTCTCAAACAAGTTGCAGCTTGTAAAACAGAGGTAGCAGCCTCACATTGAGTTGGTGCTCAATTGTAAATGATGTGCAGAACTGAAAAAGACTGCCTATCATTTCGAAGAAGAAGAGGTTTTCTCCCTTTATGAGTTTCCTCGTGAAAATATGTCTCTGTGTGTACTTTATGTGTGACTGATGGTCTTTACTTTTACTGTCAATATTTTGTATATTGTTGATGATCACTTGAAGGAAGATTAATAATGTTTAAAAGGTATGAAATTGTTTAAGCTCAAAAACAACTGATTCACCCCCCCCCCCTCTCAATTGTCTTAGTATTTTCAACATTCACATGCTATATCCCGTCCCCCAACCAAATAACCATCCTTTTTTCAAACAAAAGGAGGTGTTTGGGTCTCATTTCAAAAGGAAGCATAAGAATAGTGCAACTATGCCCAATTTTACTTCCCTTCCTTACCCACACATTTTCTACCTTTTGTGAGTTACTTCCTTAACATTTCCTCTTCAGACCCTTCTTCTTCTATTCAATCCTTTCCCTTCCCTTGAGGTGATCAAAATATTGAGAGAAGAGGCCTATTTAAGGTGCACTTGGATCATTGTAAAGAGGATCCTGGACCAGGTTCATGGAACAGTGGCTGACACAGATTGTAGGTTTCAGTATTTGTTTGATGAATAAAAGAATCTATTTTCCCTATCCCAAATGATGATGTTTTATGTATTTTATTTTATTTATACATAGCATTTGATATCTAACCCTAATTTATGAATATAAGTAGCATTCTTGTAGTCCTTGGTTGCCTAGTTTTGGATGTAGGTCAGCCTTGGGAGGAGACTTGCAATCTTTGGAACTATAGAGCACCGATCTTCTCTTCGATTGCTTTCTTTTAATTTTTTTTGTTAAAGGGATAGAAACTAGATTTAATTTTAGATGATCATTCACTATGTCTATATCTTAAACCCGAATATAGTTAAAGGGGTTATTTTCTTGCTAGCACCAGGCCCTAAATAAAATCACAGTTAGGAACTGGTACTAGAGTCCCCAAATCAAAGATCTCCTTGATCAGATCAACGGGGGAAAATACTTCAGTAAGACTGATCTGAAGTCTGGCTACCATCAGTGATCCAGGCAGATATCCACTCATGTAAGGGACCTTAATTTGGTCACCAAGTTGATTTTAGGTTGGTGACAAAGTGGTGAAAATGGTGAATTTATAATTTTATGAGTTTTATAACCTCACACATTTTTTTTAATGCTTTGTGAGATAAGTCTCATGCATTTATCATTTTATTTGATTTATGATTTGTGAGATGCTCATGCATTTTATTATTCTTTAAATGATATTTTGAAAAACTCATGCACTTAATTCATTTTTGTAAAATCATTAATACTTGTGGGGGAAAATCTGCCTCACGTATTTTTCATTAAAATTGTAATTATGGAAATTGGGTTTTATGTGAGAAACAACCTCACACCAATTTTCCAATTTTATCACTAGTAGGTTGAGAGAATCAAGGGCATGGATGAAGAGTCTTTGGGTGTTTTTGATACTTTTACCATTATGTTCTTGAAGATAGTTTAAGATCCTACATTTATGGATCTTGTTTTTCCCCTTTTGTAATTAGATCCTATTATTGTGGATCTAGGAATTAATGCTTTTTTAAGAGTGAGTGAAGAAAAAATATATAATGCCTTATGTGAGCCATATGTAATGAGGAAAGTAATGAGGAATTAATGAGTGGAGTTAGAGAGCCATAGTGCTACTACTCCTAATCATTGAGATACTTATTCATGTAAGGAATTATCCTTCTTGATGTATGGAGAGATATGAGTGTGAGTAGTCTTCTTGAATCCCCACTGAAGGAGAAGGCATCTCCTATGTAATCACTTATGAGAAGGTCCCAACATATTTTGAATAAGGAATGAAAGCAATCTGTATTCCAATTGAAGTAGGTCCAGAGATGTATCCCAGGAGAGGTGAACTCCGCGAACTCCATTACCAACATTGGTTGTCTCTCTCTTGTCTTTTCATATGCTTATTCCATTTTGAGTTCATGTGTGTTATGTATTATTGTTTAAAATCATGGTTAATAATGGACTCATATTCCCTTTAATCCTTATGCAAATAATTCGTCAGAAAACTATTCTCTATTGAAAAATGTTGGCACAGGGGCAAACCCAGGTTTCAATGCTTCAACAGTGCACCAACAAAACCCTAACTACCGGCCCTTTCGGCAACACCTACGAAGTAGATGAAGTCTCACCCAAGATAGAGACAGGGGGAGTTACAGGACTCAGGTGTCTGTAACCAAGATGGGACACAGATATGTGATTATTATGCTTAACAAAACACTTAGACAACAAGATACATTAGTTCATGAGTTTCATTCACATCGCAGATTAAACTCTTATTACAGATCAATGCAATAACAATAAATATCAAGTTCTTCCAATCATTTAACACATAGAATTAGTCTAGATCTAACATATTCAACATCAATAGAGGACTAAGCATCCATAGATCTATCTAACATTGTTGTAGGAAAGTCTCCCTGCAGACAGGTAGATCGCCTCTAAGAGCTTGACCCTAACTCTAGACAGAAAATTCTTAACGTGGACACTGACTTCCTTTCAAATCTATCCAAGATAACACACGGGAAGGAAGGATAACAGAAGTACCTTTTTATCGACGTTTGTCCCTGCACGCTCCTAGTTGTGCTTCGATCCTTTGCTTCTCACTGGATCCTGTGGACAAAACCAGATACGACCACTTCCTACTCTATTGATATTAGCTTGAAAATAGATCTATCAATTAATGATAAGTTCATGTGACATTATACACAAACTAGAAAGAAACAGGCCAAGCGTGTCATATTGATGAGAATAACGACAGCAGTACTTACAATCATATATGCGAATGCGACAGTTTCGTCGAGTCCTCTTCATCTAACCCTTGCCTGAAAGATCCATAACCTGGGTAACAACAGCTTCACTGATCACTCTCCTTTGGCTGACTATGTGTCTTCTTCAATATCATAAGTTTCATACCATTATTTCTTCCCCCCTTTCCACCATCATAGAGCCTACTTTTATAGGTTAAGAGGAACTTAACCGCTTGAGTTATTTTTAGAACAAGTTGGGAACTTCCTCTTTAGATCAGGGATCTCTTGATGAAACAAAGAATTCAAACACAACTACCTCCAAAACTTGAAAGATCCTCCCCTTATTCTCCTCAACGGGCCAACTACTTCCCCAGATTAGGCAGTGCTCCCTTAGAAGGGGCATCAGAGCATTGTAGCGCTACCTAGTAAGCTTTAGAGGAGTGCCAACACTTTCAATATGAGTATCTCTCCTTCAGAGGGGGCAGGGGAGCATTATAACGCTCCCTGAAGCCTTGTAGGGGAGCGCCATTACTTCTAGAGCTGATATAGGGGAGCGTTCCCCTCCAAAACCTTTGTTTCAGGGCTCTCTTCAGATGTTAAGAGTCATTTGACTTCAGTAAACCAGTTCTTCTTCAAATCAAGCATATGAGATGTTCTAAGTGTCTCCTTAGTGTCGTCGACATGGAAGTATGTTCAAACATCATTTGCGACACTTGTGACCAACTTGCGACACTTTCAAAAGTTGTAAGGAAGATGCGACACTTACGACAATTGAGAGGAACATGCGACACTTATCCAGCTGAGTAATTTTGACGTGTAACAGATTGCCCCCCAAAGTATGAAGTTAGAAGATGTCAACTGATAATTGAAATAATTTGTAGACGTCCAAGCAAGGGTATAGACTCGAAGGACCTGACAGAAGCTGCACACAAACATCCAACAAGTATCATGACATAATTCGAAACCCAAGGCAGGCATACCTATGCTTGGGTGATCAAGACTTAGCAAGATATGGCCGCCATAAAATACACTGCAGATCCATAATTGTATTGATAAAAAAGGTATATCCACCGAATATACAATGTGTATCTATACTCTGATGACTCGGACTGATCGTAGCCATGAAGAATACACAGTGGATCTACGAAATGACAAGACATAGCCATGACCAATACAAAGTGGATCTATGTAACAGTGTATGTGTCCTTTGTCCAATAAAAACTCCTACGCAGCCTGGGAAAATCACATATCAAAGTGATCGCTCAACCCAGGGTCTTCTTACCAATCCCAATATGGTACGAATCCAACCATGCAAATAGATGTGCTGATGTCGAACATGGCAGAAACCACTTGATTACCGGTCAATGGTGTGAACCGTTAACAAGTGCGAGGGAGATCACCATTAATGTTAATGATTCCCAAGGTACCCTAGTACATTCCAGCGAGTGTGAATAGATGAGCTAAAGTCAAACACTCATGGAATCATTCGATCAGAGGTTAATGATGTAAACCTACTGTCGAATGTGAGGAGGCCTGCCATTGAGGCATGCAGGTCCCAAAGTACTAACTAGTTTCTAAGTCTAATTCCTGGATAATGTGTTGAAGTCGACAGGAATAGACTTGTCGAGGGAGGGCCTTGATGTATCCCCCATCAATGACATGAAATGGTCATGGAGATGTAATTGGTAGATCAAATGGACATGGACTGAAACAGGTCTTGAGGAAAGATACTTGGGATGGCTGACTCTCGAGGCGGATACTTCCCTTGAACACTGAGGCACAACAACAAAACGTGGAATGGACCAAAACTATGCAGTGGGTATCGTGACTTGCGTCGGGTGACCCAAAGGAGAAAAAGGAACTCAGAGGATTGGCTCAGTGCAGAGGTTCAGCAGATTATGATACGTACAAAATGACAAAGTGTCGTGTTCAAGGGCAACTCTAAGAAGTGTTGGACGATGTTCTCAAGAGACTGCTTGGCTTGCTCCTTTCAATTTCCCCCCCATCCAGATAGATGAGTACCTCTTTTTGATTTAATGAGCTCGAGGAGGATAACACATGCTCGATATAACTCACCTTCAGTAAGCTCCTCTTCCTTTGTTTAACGAACCGGAAGAAGTAAGGGTTCGGTCCCATATGGGCCTATCGATGTGTGCTTTAACGAGTCCAAAGACAGAAAAATCGAAGGTTTTTCGGGATTATAGAGTTTGGAAAAACACTTAAAAGAGAACTCTCTCAGTTCCTTTTTCCTATAGCAGTCCAACGAGACCGAAAAAGGGTTAAACTATCACTCGAAAGACACCCTTTCTGACCTTTTAACGAGTGTGAAAGGAAGCAAGATCACTCGACAATCTTTTCATATTTAGAGAGTCTGAAAAGAGTTTAAAGTGGACTCTAGTGGGGTTCCTTTTTCATGTGTTCGTATCCATACGGGTCCGAAAAAGAGATAAAAGTTTACCCGGTTACGTTCTCATACTATCGAGCTCGAGAACGAACTAAGACTTTGCTCATAAGTGCGATAAGGTGAAAAATCCATCAGGACTGCCAGGAAACCTGCGATGCCAGTACTACAAACCAGGGATTAGTGAAGCCAACATATTATTAGAAAAACCCATATTTGACCATACCTTATGAAAAATGAAAATTTATAAATAACCATTCATGGAAAACTTCATTTACCATCTCATTTTGCAAGGATTTTGGAGTAGTGGAGAATCTCATTTTGAAGCAGATCTTGTTTTGCTCACTGCCGGAGCTACGGTTCACCGTTTCGCTTGCCATTCAGACCAGGTAGGTGTCCATCTCTTTCTCTTTCTATCGCATGGTTTCACATCCATTTTCATAGCATTATTTGTTTTAAAACACGAAGCCCTAAGTCACCCCAATTAGAACCAAATCGGCCTCTTTTAAAAATTAATGGAAAAGGGGAATTATTTTACAAAAAATGCTTTAGAGAAGGATGGTTAAGATGTCAACACCCTAGAAGTTAATTAGATGGGTCGTTTTTTAGTAAAAGAACTCACAAAAATCTTCCCAAGTGCCCACGCAGCCCCGAAAATCGTTTTGAATTTTTAAAACATTTTTATCATTGTTTGATGAATGTTACATGTTTAAGAGAGGGCGTGGTGGTCATAAGGAGTGTATGGTTACTTTTAAGTGATGTGGGGGTCTTATTTCATGTTTTAAATTGCTTTTTGAAAATTGCCGAAATTGCCAAAACGTGGGAATAATGATTTTCTTTATTTCTTTTTGTTTTGTAGGTAACTTTGGCAATCATGATTGAATGGAAGGAAAGAGAACATGAGATGGATGAATTAGCTGCCTTGCAGAGTCCTCATACACGGGCTTCCTTGCGAGCTTTTGGTTTTCTCAAATTCTTCAAGTTGCAAAAGATGAAGAAAGAGATTTTATTGCTCGAACATATGATTGGCCTTCGGGATGTTGCAGAACAAGGATTCTGTATCGACACGCATCTTTTGACCATTGAGTTAGAAGATGTGTATTTTTTGACTGGCCTCTCGAAAAGAGGGGTCCCCATATCTTTTACTGGATAGAGGTCATTACCCGAGCAAGTGGACGTGTATCTGGCATGCCACTGTATCCCGAGAGCAAGACTGGTAGGGGGTAGAATCCCTATCAAGGATATTCAAGAGTTTCCCCTCCGATCTATACTGTTTGCTATCACGAGCGCGACCGGTAGTACGAGTGCACATCTAGCATCAAGATCTCATGTGGCTTACGGTGTTCAGTGTTTGGAACCAACACTGTTCAACTAGAGTGCAGCGTTTCTTCGAAATGTGAAGGAACAGATCTCACGATGCAGGACTGGACAAAAGCAGTTTGGCTATGGCTCGTTTTTGGTCTCATTTTTCCTAGAGCACATCCCTTAGATGCAGCCTCAAATAGAACTGGCGGTACGACCAGTGGATGAACCTAGGATGGAGAGGCGGACTAGTCTGTCTCCAAGGCTAGTTTCGGAGTCAGAGTTCCACTTTACTGGCGATTTCTTTGCTTGGCTGAGATGACAGTACCTATGGATAGAGGACTTCCCTTATGCTGATGTAGATTTTTGCAGGAGCATGGACTTGATTCTTCCCATGGGGGAAGACTGGGATGAGTCGGGTAAGAGACTGAGCCATACCTTGTCTAGTTTTTATTTTTTAATTTTTTGATGTATATATTTTTTTTTGGGTACGTAGAAGAGTTTTAACAGATGTATGTTTTCAACATGCAGACAAGGGAGCAGTGCACCCGACTGATATACCAGTACCAGGACGTCGCGGAGGTGTCCTAGTTGCAGTAGATCTGGCAGTACCAGCAGTAGGTCTCCGGGAGGTTGAGAGGAACCTCCAAGGCCTTATGATGGGTATCCCTCCTCTGCGGAGGGGGGAAGTACCTTTACATCTGCAGAGGCACACTGTAGGAGTACCAGAGAATATTAATTCTCTATTGAGGCGCATAGTGCGCGTAGTAGTTTGTTACTCACAGCACAACATAGCACGAGGAAATTAGAGTCTCTCCCGTGATCATGTTTTTGTATGCCTTTTCAGGTGACGTTGTATGGGTGGAAAGACCCAGTATTTTTCTCTTCTACCTACTTTTTGATGTAATACAAACATTTCAGTCACGCCATATATATATATATATATATACAGTTTCAAGTTTTTATGATGCCGATGATTTGTACATGATGATGTCTGTGATGTGTTTTAATTTACATGTAATGTACAGTTTTGCTTTCTTTAAATCTTATATGTGGGCAAGATACCGATCCATGATATAATTAGCTAATGTATCTGAAACACTATTAAGTTCTCTTGGAATGTGTCTATATTCAATGTAATCGAACATTCATTCAAGACAATGAACTTGTAAGTGTAGACGTAGCAGGATAGGATTATGGATAGCGTAGATATGGTTGAGTTGATAGACCACGAGTTGGGAGTCTAAGTAAATAGTGATTCAAGAAATACCTAGAGAAGAGGCTTGGGTCAACTGTCCAATGACAGCGTGATATTCTGCCATATTGTTGGTTGCTGGTCCTAAGCATATACCTCCTGAGCTCACCACCTCGTCAAATTGGTAAATAACCCATGTTGTCGAAGCAATGTTCCGGGTATGTCGGCTAGCGCCATCCGTGAACCCAAAAAAGATAGGAAAGGAAGACGTCATCTACCCATGAAAACACAGGCACAGTCATGAGTGGAAACGGTAAAGACTCGAGCACGCGAAAGAAATAGACACACCAAACTAAATACAATAATGTACAAAGTACAAATGCTAGGTGATCTAGGCATAGTACTTTTTAAGGTAAAACCCGTTTCGGGGCTTTCCCAGGGAAATTCCATCATGATATACTAGTTCGTAGGAACCTCTATGTAGAACATGCTTCACGATGTAAGGACCGTGCCACATAGGTTCTAACTTTTCTGTCCCCAATTTATCGTGAGCTTGGTCATAAACGAGGACTAAGTCTCCTTCTGCGAAAACCCGAGGGTGGATGGATTTGTCATATCGACACTTGATTCATTTCTGATGTGCCTCATTGGCAAGAGCAGCATCGCGATGCGTTTCCTCCAGTTTGGATAGATATAAAAATCATTCTTCTTCAGTAGAAGTATGGGGCAGGAGTTCTACTTTCAGTTTGAGTGATGGAATCTCACACTTTATTGGTAGGACGACTTCAATTCCATAGACCAACTGGAAAGGAGTAAATCCAGTTGAAGTTTTCATAGAGGTGCGATAGGCCCAGAGAGCGGAAAACAATTGTAAATGCCACGATGCTTTGTTTTCCCCTACCATACATTGGATCATGGTTTTTAGGACTTTGTTGATAGCCTCAACTTGTCCGTTTGCTTGAGGGTAGTAAGGGGATGAGTTTTCATGGCGAAAACCCAATTTGACATGTAACTCGCTCATCATCTGGTTTTTGAAGTGTGCACCATGGTCAGTGACAATGGCACGTGGTACACCAAAATGAGTTATGATGTGGTTGAAGAGGAATAGAGTTGCAGTACAACCATCGTTCAGGAAGGTAGGCATAGCCTCAACCCATTTAGTGAAGTAGTCGATGGCAACGATGATGTAACCATGCCCCCCGGCTAAGGTAGGCTTACACTGCATGAAATCGATGCCCCACTTGGCAAAGGGGCCGATGGCGATAATAGGGTGCAGCGTCGTAGGGTGGGTGCGTGCCTTCTTGTTAAAGATTTGGCAGGGTGGGCATTTTTTGACGGCCTCGATGCAATCTTTGAAAATCGAGGGCCAAAAGTAGCCAGCACGTAGGATTTTTTGGGCTGTGGCCATCCCAGAGAGGTGACTGCCACAGGCGCCAAGGTGAAAATCATTCAAAACGCATTCATCCTCCTCGTAAATCAGACATCGCCGAAGGATGGTGTCAATACCATGACGATACAAAGTGTCGTCGAGGATGAGATAACAACGAGAGTGGTGACGAATGCGTCAACGTTCTTCGCAAGAGATGTTGGGCTGAAAACGTTGGGTTTGGAGGTATAGGAGAATGTCTCCGTACCAAGGATCAGAGGTGCTGATGAGGAAGAGAGATTCATCGGGGAGAGAGTCTCTAGGTTCAATGTTTTCATCGGCATGGGGGAGAGCACAGATGAGCTCGACAAACACCAGGTATTTTTTGGCTTTAGCCTTCATAAACTCAAGATCGCATTCTTGGAGAATAACGATCCATTTTGAATATTTGCCCCCAAGTACTTGACGTGTCAAGACGTGATACATTGGGTTGGAGTCTGCGATTACCGTGGTGGTGCATAATAAGATGTAGTGGCAGAACCTTTGGACAACGATGATGGCTACCAGAGCCAGTTTCTCAACATGCAAATATCTGAGTTTGGGTCCAGATAAACTCATTCTCAGATAATAAATCACATGTTCTTCGCCGTTGGGGTCTTCTTGAACTAACACCATGGCGATGGTGGAGGTAGAAGCGACCAAGTAAAGGATATAATCCTTTGTATATTCAGGGGGATGTAACAAAGGTGCATGGGTCAAAGCATGCTTGAGGGCATCGAATGACCATTGGGTAGTGTCATCCCAGATGAAAGGGACATTCTTTTGTAGTAACCGCATAAATCCTTTAGTGATCTCGGCATAGTTGCAGATGAAACGGTGAAGAAAGTTTTCTTTGCCTTGCAAACTCTGGAGTTGGGTTAAATTGGTAGGTGGAGGTAAGGCTAAGATGGCCTTGATATTTAAGGGATCCACCCTGATCCCATATTTGGAGACAATGAAACCGAGGAGTCAACCAGATTCGACAGCGAAAATGCATTTGTGTGGGTTCAGATGGATACGGTAGAACCGACATTGAAGAAAAATTGCTCATAAATGATCAATGTGATCGGATCGATTTAGAAAATGTGCGGGTAAATCGTCGAGATACGGTTCTTCTATATGTTTGATATCATGAAAAGTGTATGACATGGCTCGCTGGAAAGTAGCACCAGCATTTTTAAGGCCAAAAGGTAGCTTTCGGTAGGAGAAAGTACTCCAAGGGAAGATGAAGGCTGCCTTGTGTTGATCAGCGGGTAAGATTTCGATCTGGTTATATCTAGAAAAACCATCCATGAAAGAGAAGATCACGCTCCCCGCGCAATTATCGATAATTTGATCGATAAAGGGCATAGGGTAGTTGTCCTTAGGACAAGCTTTGTTGAGATCTTGATAGTCAACGCAAACACGGATGGTCCCTTGTTTCTTAGCAACCGAAACAAGGTTGGAGACCCATTCGGTTAAAGGGACGGGATAGATGAAGCCAAATTTTAGAAGTTTTTCAACTTCTGCCTTTATAGCTGTGATTTTCTTGGGATGAACCGGGCGGAGTTTCTGTCGAACCGGTTTCGCGTCAGGGTAGGTTTTGATTTCATGTACGACAATTGAAGGGTTGATTCCTAGAATTTCCTCGTAGCTCCATGCGAAGACATCGTGGAATTCCTTGAATAAATCGGTGTAAGAAACCACTTCGTCGGGTGTGCAATTAGCACCAAGGTTGATGTTTTCCACGACACCTTCTTTGATTGAAATGTCAATCGTGATCGTAGTAGAGATGTTACCCATGTTCCCCTCAGAGAGAGTATCTTGTGTGAGGATGGGAGATTGTGGAGCTTCGGTAACATCGGGAGGGAAGACAAATCGAATGTCTTGGTGGATTTCTTCCATAGGCGAAAGAAAAGAGGATCGATGGTGGTTATCATCCTAGGGTAGATCGTCAATGCTAAGCATTTCCATAATAGATTCATCCGAAGGAAAAATTTGGGAAATGTAATCAACGACGGACGATAGGGAATCCAACCACGAGGGCATCAAGTAAGAATCGGGTGCCAATGAATATGAATTGTTCGAAGAGGGAGAGGCAGATTGGATAGCTACGTATGCGGCCTCGGCTGGGCTGAGTGGCATAGTGTCACCGAGCACATCGAATTCCATTGGACTAGGTACAATCCAAGGGTCAGATGATTCCAAGGATTGATAAGGCATAGTCGAGATCATATTGACGGTGGAAATATGATGCACGGTAGGTGGAAGTGGTGTAGGGAAAGTACCCATGAGGCTAGAATATTTCAATAATCCAACACCAACGCTTTCATACATAACTGGGTGGTCTCCGAAAGAGGGAATGTTGTTGGTATCAGGGATGCGAGCGTCGGGCGTACAGAAATCAAGCTGATCGACGATAACAATTTTTCCTTGATGGGGTAATTGTACACATCAAAACACCGACGAGGAAACGACAGTCATGGCATAGAAACAACTTCTTCCGAGTAACAGGTTGTAATCGAGGGGAGCATCGACCACCTCGACGTCAACAGTAATAGTTTTTCCACCCAACTGAACGGCTAAGGATTGTAATAATTCATGAGGATGAAAACCTCGTCCATCGAAGGCACATAACATGGTAGCGGATTTGTTGAGGGCAGGTGATTTCAAGCCTTTCCAACAGGCTAGAGAAATGACACAGGTAGAGGCTCCCTCATCTAGGATAGTCCGGTGGATTTATTGATTGTGAACAACCACATCGATTTGGAAAGATAGCTGGTGGGAGAGTTGCGGTTGGTGATCATCCAGATTAAAGGTGAGGTAGTTTGATGACTCAGGATCAAAAGAGTCGATAGAGGCTAAGAGCATTCTACGTTGGCTGGGACAGTGTTGTAGAACTTCCAAGGCGGACATGGCACACGGGGCTTGGGCCAAATCTTCTACGATATTGTAGTTTTGGGCAGCCCATGAATTAGGATTGAATGTAGATTTCTGGATGGTGCTCTTAGGAGGGCATAATATGGAGTCAAAAGAAGGTTTCTCAATATGAAGTGGCCCGGATGGAGGGCTAATAGACGGAGGATTAACAGAGGATGGTAACGGGTCTGATGAAGGACAGTTAGCAGTCTTCGGCTTGTCAGGTTTAACTGGTGTGTCATATGTCGCAAAGTGAGTGGTTAGATTAACTCCATTAAACATGTAAATGTGGGCACTTGTTGAGGCCTCATCATGGGGTTGGTTGGAACTTCCCCCTGGCGTGGGGGTTTGTGCAACCAAAGATTGTTGTTGCGGAAAAGGCTGAGTAAGCACAGCGGGTTGTGAATTTCCCTTGAAAAGTTTGGCCACTTCATCATGATGTGGGAAGTCTCGAGTGTAGTGATCGTCACCACAAATGAGACATGGGAATTTCGGTTTTTGTTGTGGTTTTTTTCCTGCAGCAGGGGTTTGTGGTTGGGTTTTGGGTTATTCGTTATTATTTTTCTTCTTTGGTTTGTTTCTCGCTTTCTTCTTGCCCCCAAGTTGTTGTGAAGGGGTTGAATGGACCGCATTCACATCAGAGACCTGAGTTTGAGGGGGGGGTAGAAGAGGGTGCAGTTGAACTGGGAGTGGTCGTGGAAGCGGGCCATTGGATCGTTCCAGTAGACTGGGTAGTAGATTGAGTTTTGATGGAGCCAATAACTCCATCCGCATGCAAAGCAGTCGATGGTTTGGATGGATCGTTAGTGGCATGGGTAGCATTCGATATCAACTCATATAGAGTACCGGATTGTGAATAGACTAAGTCTAGGTACTGGGCTTGGGAAATGGCTACTTCCTCGGTGACTACACCACCCATGGAAACATCACGAGCAATTTGGGGCAACAATGATTTCGTGAACCATTCCGCTAACAATTGGTCAGGGATGACCGCTTTGATTAGCCTTCATCGTCGTCTCCATTCATGAATATGATTGGAGATATGCACATAAGTCATCTGACGAAGGGAGGTTAATAGTTCAGTACCCATCTCGTATCGAATGGGTAGTTGGAAGTGCGTGAGGAAAGACATGGCGAGGGAGTTGAAATCGTGAAAAGATGCGCGTGGTAATTCAATGTACCATTTCACTGCGGAACCCGTAAGTGTTCGTTGGAAAAGACGTAAATGAATCGAATTGTCCATGAGGGAGTTGGATGAACACCACAAATGGAAGGTCATCACGTGGTTGTTTGGGTCTTCTCTGGAATTTCCGTCAAATTTTGGGATATCAGAAGGAAGCTTAGCTGGAATAGCTGGCCAAACCGGAGAACGATAAATAGGATCATTCATTAACCGAGACAAGTCTGGAAGGTCCAGGGTAGCTAGAAAAGGTAATTGTCGGTTAACCTGTGGGTAATGTTGGTGTGGCAGAGGGACACCAGTGGGGCCCAATACTGGGTTATGTGGATAATTATAACTCGTGGGCCCTCTCATGTGAGGTTGGTTTTGACTAAGGTACATAGGATTTGAGATATTTTGAGAAGCATGTGTGAGCAGAGGATAACCGGATGGGTTTTGTGGGTGGTAGGGTGGGTTTGGCATTTGTTCATAAAGGGGTTGTTGCGGGGTCTGAACATTTTGTCTTGTCGATAATTGTGGGTTTCCTTGGGAAAGGATGTTCCACGGATTGGGTGCGGCAGACACATTTTGTCCATGTGGTTGATGGTAGACTCCGGATTGAAGCTGCACCCCAGCATTAGGGTTTCCCCAGAATGGAATTTGTCCTTCGGTGGGAGGATGCCCCCCAGCATTAGGGTTCCCCCCAAATGGAATTTGTCCTCTGGTGGGAGGATGCCCCCTAGCATTAGGGTTCCCTCCGAACAAAATTTGTCCTCCGGGGGGAGGATGACCCCCAGTTTGAGGTAGAGTTCCCGAGATTTGAGAACCAGATGTGAAAGATTGATTGGTACTGCTGAGCGGGTTAGGACCACCAAGACCAGTCCCTCCGGGTTGTTGGATGGGTATAGAACTCCCCAGTATGACTTGGGTAGTAGTTTGGGCAGTGGTGGCAGCGGAATCATTCAGCGCCCTGAATCCAAAAGGGAGTGTAGGTCTTGGCGTTATAGGTGTGCCAATTGGAGCTTGATTGACTACCGCGTTATCAGTGGGAATAGTCGGAATATGTGGGACCATTGTAGAATGGGCCGTCTGGAGGGGAATAGTAGACCTTGGGCCAATGGACGGTGTGTTTGGACCAACGGGTGGTGTGGCTATAAAAGTGGTGGTACCGGTGAAATGATTTGGAGGTACGGTGTAGGAAAAAGGTACGTCGGCACCCTCCCCTGTTCCATAGAGATCTCGCACCAAGCATGGTGGACTCCGAACAACGTCTGTGGTCCAAAAAGGGTCATTGACTAAAGGGTTTTGAGAAGACCCAGCCGGAATGTCAGAAGGATTGACGACAACAAATTCTCCAGTGGAATTTAGGTGGAGGATCTGTCGTTCGTATCCCTCCGGAATGCGGTAAGATTCTAGAGACTCTGAAACAATTCGAAAATTCTCCAAAGGAATGGGAACTTCTTCCTGGGAAGTTGTAGTGTTTTGAACCTCGCTTTGTTGAGGATATTCCTCCATAGAATGAGGGGGTAAAGGGGTGTTTCCTTCCATATTTTCTGGAGGAAGTCCCTGTAGCCTCCGCGAACGTCGTGGAGGGTCGATGTTGGTGAAGAAGAGTTGGTGAAAGAGATCTATGGCCAACTAGCGAAAAGAAACAGAACACGCTAAAAATTCTAAGAATCACAGCCAAGCAAACAGGACCTTCTTTTGATGATCGTACTAGTTGGTGATGAAATCCAACGTCGTGTGATCAAGTCCAGAAGGGGCGGGGATAGGGTGGAATAGTTACAATGGTGACCTGCTTAATGGACTTACACCTTGGTGCAAGATTCCACGTAGAAATTGTGTATTTACCATCCAAGGAGCTCGAGTGAGTTTGACCAATGTCTGCTCCAGGTACAGTGAGAATTCCCGTCACCATCACCTTGTGTAAGACCCTAAAGATTATGGCCACTAAGGTTACCAATTCGCAGTCAACCCCTGGGCGGAAACAATCGACAGTCCGATCCAAACGTACGGGCAAGGTATCGAGCCCAAAATCAGCTAAAAGGCTTCCACGCAGTAATTGTGGATTTACCTCAAAGTGATCCCCATAATACGATCTGACCACCACAATCAGTTAAACCACAGAGGGTTAGTCCCCGTAGCTCACCCGAATGCGACCTCGTGCGTAACCCCTGTGTTAGAGGGGGATCCCAGACAGACTTATACGATAACTGGATTTGACTCTCCCTAACTCAGGATGCTAGTGTTTGTTTTGGAAACTTTGGAGAGTTGTGCTCACAGCCTAATCCAAAGTACTAAGCCTAGTCTACTGTTGGTGGAGGATCCTAGAAAAGAAAAAGTTCTAAATAATTTTTAATTAGCGTTGATTTTATGGTTGTTCTTTACGCAAAAGGGGTGCATAGGAGTGAAATGAATGGAATTATGACTCAGACCCAAAGAATGCATCAAATATGATAAGAAATCATTTCTTTTCGATGAACATCTATCTAAGGGAAAGAGAAAGTTCTTTTCACTAACAAGCACAAATACAGAGTGTCCTCGAATAATTCTTTTTCTCAATCAAATCCTGATGTAATGCTAAAACTTTTAAATGCCTTCTAATATGCATGATCAATCATGAAGATGTCTTTTACTGTTTGCATATGAATAATGATCAATTCAACACAATGCTCGTCTTGCTAATTACCTTTCTGTATGAATGAAAACCGAACTAGCACAAGCAAAAGTCATACAAACAATACACCCTCTCGTTACAATCAAAACGAAAAGCGAAAGAAAAGAAACAATCAAAGAGAAAACAAACTTCACACCCAAAAGAGAAAACCGAAGAACAATGATCTTTAACTAAAATCAAAATGAAGGGGTCTATAGGCCTTTGATGACCTTCACCAGGGTTTTTACTCAGTTAAACAGAGAGAAAGACAATGCATGAGACTTGGACTCTGATCAACAGAAAAACTCAATAACAACAGTGAAGAAGGCTACAAAATCCAACTAGTAAGATGAGTAGCGCTCCTTCAGAGGGGGCAGGGGAGTGTTATAACGCTCCCTGAATCCTTGTAGGGGAGCACCAGTGCTTCTAGAGCTGATATAGGGGAGCGCTCCCCTCCAAAACCTTTGTTTCAGGGCTCTCTTCAGGTGTTAAGAGTCATTTGACTTCAGTAAACCAGTTCTCCTTCTTCAAATCAAGCATATGAGATGTTCTAAGTGTATCCTTAGTGTCATCAACATGGCAGTATGTTCGAACATCATTTGCGACACTTGTGACAAACTTGTGACACTTGTGAAAGTTGTAAGGAAGATGCGACACTTACGACAATTAAGAGGAACATGCGACACTTATCCAGCTGAGTAATTTTGATGTTTAACAAACATATATAAAGATCAACGCACTAAGTAGATAAACAACATAATCAACATCAACAACATCACACAAAGCACATCAAAACACAGGATATATGTGGTTCACCCTAGTGTGGGGCTACGTCCACCAACTTCTTATTCTTCTTTATATTGATCTTCAATCTTCTTACATTCACCTGCTCCTGTGCACAAAGCCATAGAGTCAAACTCCACAGAGGAAAGGAGATCTACGTGTTGCGCACCAGATCCTCCTTCCCAAAATCCGGTCAAGGCACAGAGCCTTAATTCACACAACCATATCTCACAAATCCACTTACAATCTCTTACATTGAGCTCTGCAAGCTTTAACACATTCTTGCACAAATCCAACTAGTCATGCATTAAGCCAATTAATAACTAGTCATGCACTAAGCCAATGACAATCCAAAACAACACCTACTCTTACATCACTTAGCTACTTATTTATACATTTACAAAAAGGCTTATTCATGGGTAAACCCATGGGCGGACATCGCATAACTCATTACATAAACCCTAGTAAACCCTTTTTCTGGGTCCACAAGCCCACAAAATGAGTGAGATACCAAAATCTCAGCTTTGCCTGGGCACTCCATATTCGACTAGCCTGTCGAAGTCCCAAAAGTTGTCAAACATGACCAATGTTTCCTCAAAACTTGGTCAAGCGACAACAAGACCCCAACACTCACCTATGACTCATCCCAAGTCACTCAAATCTAGGAAACATTGTTTTGAAGGCCTCGAGCTTAGCTTGAGCTACCTCAACTTGTTGCTTCGACAGAGCTTCTTGCTTGGTGAACTCTTGAATCACTTGCTCTATAATAGACCCTTCTATGCATTGTTCCACTGTCGCAACCACTTGTTCTAGCTACGAGCCTTGTCCTTCAATCTCTTCAAAAATCATGCAGGCTTCATCCTACACCAGTTGTAGCCATTGTGTAACTTCCATGACCCGGCTCTGGATGGAAATAACCTACTGCTAGATTGCACACCTCTCCTGTGATCTCTTCATCCTCTCGAATACAGTAAGTAGCTTCATCTGTGCCTGTACAATGGATTCCTATTGTTGTGCCTCCTTTAGCTGTGCTTCCATTTTCCTCAATATTAGGTCTTCTACGAGGCATTCATAGGTTTACACACTTTGATTACTCAATTTATTACACTCTGAGGAAAGTGCCTAGATCCTCCCAACTGTGTTCTTGGCAGCTTCCTCCCTCTGATCGTGCACTTCTTGTGGAGTGCTCAGCACTACTTGGATCTCTAGCTCTGTTACTGTTGCTTGAATCTGTTTAATGGCCTCAGCAAGATTCCCCACTTGAATCTCGGCCAACTTTTATTCTTCCTGTGCCAAGCCTGACATAGAGAGAAGTCCTTTAGTCACTACTTCTTTGACTGTAGTCTTCTCTGTGAGCAGCTAGTCTTTTTCTTTCTGTATCTCTGCATTGTCTTCCTCATGCATCGCTTGAATTTCATCTTTCTCCTTTTGCGCAACTCAAAGTTTCTCTAAGAGCCCCTCCTTTTCTTGCTTCAAGGCTTTCATAGCCTGCTCCTTTGCTTCTTGGACTTGTTGAAGTTGAGCCTCTATTGCATATAATAATATTCATAATTGGGCACGCTCATCCCCTAATTTTGCAATCTTCAATGAAGAAGGCACAGTCGATACTGCGTGGCTTGAATAGATGGCTTGTTATATCTCCTTCATCTCCTTCTCGATTATTTCATGCATCATCTCCTCATTTTCTCCATGTCTCTACAATATATCCTCTAATGCATCCTCTACTGTTGCAATGATTAGATCGACATTGTCCAATGTGAGCACATTATTTGATTGAGGTTTATTGGCACGGGTCCTCTTTCTTGTTGAGGGTTTTTGCGGAGTAACCTTCCTTTTCTTTGATGTCTCAGCCTCGGTAGGGGGATCCTTCAGTGGTGTAACTTCACCTTTTTCTTGATTTTCTCCTTCTTCCTCTCCTTCTTCTTGGTTCACTTCATCTCCTCCTCCTCCTTCTTCAGGTGAATCAAGCCTACTTTCCTCCGAGGCATTGTCCTCCTCATCAATTTCTATGTTCTGCACCTCCTCCTTTTTCTTATTTTTCTTTGCACTAGTCTGTCCATCATGCTCAACCTGGGTGACCAAAGGGCATCCTATGATGTCGGGGTCGGAGAGTTTTGCATATTCAACCAGTACAAGGAACTTTGTTGGCCATTATTTGGTGATATCCTCCATATCTTTGTTGGTCAACTTATAATAGGATTGTAACTCCTCCTTGATTTCATCCCTATGCATGGTGATATAGATGAAGTGTCGGTCTACATGGAACTTTGCTAGTGGTCTGTAATGATGCAATGTATTCAGTGTCATGCTGGGAAATACCTCAATATCATGCTTCAACTGCTGGTAGTAGGCATGGAACACCGCGTTCAATTTCCACTACTTTGACATATCATTTGTATACCACAAGGTGGAGAACCTTGCAGCCAATAGCTCTGATGGATCAATCTATGGGAAGGCTACTCCTTCCAAAATTTTCCAAGAAACAAATGTGGTCAATACAAGTATCTAGCTAAAATGGAATTCGTACCCCTGATCTTGCGCTTTGTGACAGTCATTCTCGAGCTCATTGACAAGGTAGCTCACCCAATTCATTTTCATTCCTTCTATGAACTTGCCTGTGAGTTCCACTATGAATCCAGTGACTTGTGTCAGAAGGTTTTTTCTGACAATATTTCCAGCTATAAGCTGACAATATAGGTGCACTACACCATCCTGGATGGAGGCTACCTTGTAGCCTCGCTTTCCCTTCTCTACATCGCCATAGTCCTCCTTGATGCCTTGTTCTAGGGAGCGATCTGAAGTCTTTCCTGGGTAAAACTGTTGAGAGCCTGGTCCCTGCATTCTCAGTCTTGTAATTAGATGGATCAACACCGGATCCACAGTGACACTCATGTCGAGCCATGTATATCCTTCATGATAGCACAACAGGAGGAGTTTAACATAGGCGTTAACCTCCTAATGTAGGTCAAAGTGAGGGATATTCATCAGGTTCAAGATCATAGACTACACCATCTCCTTAATCCATGGCTAGGAGACTATGTACACCTTCTTCCTAGTCGTCTTCATCAAATATCGATGCGGCATGAGCATGGCATAGTTATTCCTGTCTTTGAGGTTAAAGTCATTGTTCTTCAAGGCTGGGATGTGTCCTAACTGGGGTCCAACTATGTGTATCCCCTTTGGGATGTATGCAGTGATCAACGTGTACTTGAAATCATGAGGGATTTTGTCGTGGTTAACCACGCTAGCCAAAGGCGGTATGTAATCTAGCAAGGCCAACGGGATCTGTTTTGTGTTATCTAAATCATCGTGGTGTTTTCTTCACTTCTCAGTAGTACGACTAGAGTTTTTTCCAGTCGAAGGGGATGATTTCAATCCCCCTTTCGATGATGCATGTACTCCTACAGACATAACTTTCTCAGCCATGAGCTCTACTAGAATCGCCTCCACAGACTTTTCTAACATGCTATGTTCTCCTCACATTCACACTTGTAACTAAATAGATCGGGTAGGATAATGGACAAGTGGGGTAATAAAATGGGTGGTGAGTTCTAGAACTCACAGTGTGATATGAAATTGATTCTCTGTTAGCTCATATAATCATGAGTGGTAAAAAGTGGTCCCAGCATAGCATCTGACAGGTTAAATAAGAAACGTCATAACGGATTCCTCCAATGGGCATGAATGTGCACATTAATGTGAATCTGTCTGTTATGGCATGGTCCCAATTGTCCAATGACGGTATTACCATCAATAATTGTGCTTCTATCCATTCTAGAGCATTATTATAATGATTGGGGCACCTCCAACGGTCATATAGCTTCGTCGTGGCGAAGTCCCATTCGACGTGGTTCTGTTATTCCGATGAGGTTCAACTTCTTCAGACCTGTCTCCTATAAAGTCTTCCTTCTATTCTCTGTAGCTTCCTATAGTTTTTCTAGCTCATCTTTCTTCTTACTGAGCTTTCTTTCCTTCTTTCCTGTGATCTGAGTCTCTAGATTCCTCTTTCCATTCTTATTCATATTTTCCCTTAGCATAGTAACTTCGCACTGTTGATGTTCTTTCAAAGGGTTCAAAGGTAATACCTCTTTGCTTACTAATTCCAGGGTAGGTATTCTTCTATCTTGCATGGATAGGTCCCTCAAACCTTTTTGCGTTCTTTCAACCTCAATAGCTAATTATCTTGCCCTTTGTTTCTTCAACTTATCATCTTGTTCTTCTATTAGTTGCTCTAGTTTTCTGGCTATGAAGTCCCTTAACTATTTATTTTTCTGTTCTGTAGCTTGCTCCTCTACTTTCCTTCGGATCTAATCTCCCTCAATCCAAGTCTTACCTAGAAAAAGTGGGAATGGGGCGTTTCTCTCAACAAACGTAATAACTTCAAAATCCTCTTCAGTCATGGTTCCATGAATAATAATAGGTACATGAGTAACTCTTCCACATAAGTTTATCATCTTTCCTTTAAATAAACCTATTCTTCCTAATGAAGATATGTTATAACCCTAAATTGCACCACACATGCTTACCTGGCATCAGGCCAACTCATATCCCTTCTTTGCCAAAACTCTGTGGAACAACTCTTTGGAAATCCTCTTGTGTCAAGGCCCACGTGCCCTAACCCATTACTGCACGCGTGTGTACACTAGTTGACTCACTACAGCCCACATGTACCTAACAAAGCACGAAAAAAAGAAATTTTCCAACCGAACAAAAAGCTATGGGTCAGTTAACTGAAAATCCTGGCCATGTATGGCCAAGGGTTCATCCAAAACCCTAGCTCCTTCTAGCCTATAAAAGAAGGGGTAGGGATACCATTTGGAGGAGGAAAAAATATAGCGAAGAAACTCTTCCCATTTACGTAATCCATTGTCCCAACCCTTTAGCCTTTCCTCATGCCAAAGGAGATTTAACACAAAGCAGTTGAAGGACAGAAAAAGAGGAGTCGAGGATAAGGTTCAAGGAGCGATGGCCGGTCTCAGCTTTGATTGTAAGTTGATTCATTTTCAGTAATAAAAAGAATACTTTTCCCATCCCAATGCATGAATTGTCTATGGTTTGGTTAATTTATGCTTGATTTCTAACCCTTGAGTAGAGAAGTAGCATGCATGCATAGTTTTTGTTTGTCTTGAGTGCAGGTCATCTGTGGAAGGAGCAGCGCAAGCAAGTAATCGAAGAGCAATGGAGGATCTACATCGAACGTCGGTAATAAGGTTAGTGGTCCTTTTCCATGCATTTACTGTGAAAGAGGGGTTTAAGTCTTGGGTTGTAGGTAAAAAAGTAATTTCTTTTCGGTCAAAAATCCGCATGCAAGTCTGACCCTAGTTTGCTAGTCCGTAGGGTGTTTTCCCAACTACAGAATTGGCGACCGTACTGGGGAGAATACTCTTTAGGTTTTATGGATTTATTTAACGTTTTTGGGTAGTTTGAAGATTAGGTTTTTTGTTTTTTTGTGCCTATCTTTTTCTGTAAGGTCTGAGCTAGCAGGGAACCTAGTTCTTCATACCAGTTTTCCTTGACTTTTTCTTGACGATAGTTGTCGGGACACATAGAGGTACACGTGGCCTACAGAAGGCCTGTACGCATGTACCCGCGCCCTATGCTCTTATAGCCCACGTGTGAACGCTAGTTGTAGAGATAGCAGTAACGTGTAGGATTTCAGAGAACTTTAGAGGCATTCCTCCTCTTCCCTGTCAGAATTATACATTCTCAGGGGGTTTTCTAGAATCCTGTTTGAGTCTTGTTGGTTCACAGTCCTATCTCAGATTGCTTTTTTCGCCTTATTATTCCTTGCATTATTTTTCTTTTATGTTAGAAAGAGCATCCAAGCCTTCAAGGGACCCTGGTTATCAATACCATAGGCCTCTTCCTGGTCTGGACTGCCTATTTTCATTTTTGTCTTAGAATTTAGGCATACACATGGCCTGTACAAGGCCAGCCCGCATGTACACACTTCTTGTTTCTGCTTAGCACGTGTTTTCCTGCTTGCTATTTTAGTGACAGTAGCGTGATTGACAGGCTACTTTTTGTTCAGGGTGGGGTAGTCATCCCCTCCTTTGATGAGAAGTATTCCTCTCAAGTGTTTGAGTCTAGGGTTGAACAGTCAGTAGGTTAGGTCATCCTACCCTTAGCCTATTTTTTCTCAGTTAATATTTGACAGAAAATTAAAAATATATATATTTTTATGGTTTTTAGACAAGCATGAGAGTCTTTGTTTTTGTTTTTTATCGCCATTGTGTGATTATTTACTCTGATTCTTTGCATTCAGTGCTTTAATCCAAAAAAAAAAATTCTTGGTTTTGTGCTTGTCGGTATTTTCCCTTTGTTGTTTTACTAGCACTTAAATAAATAAATAAATCTCTTTTCATTGTCTTCTTTGGTTGAAGAGTGTGTTTATGCATCATTAGCTAGGGAGAAGTCTTTTATTTCATAAGTTTTTGCAGTGCATTTAGAGCATAAGTAGCTCATAGTCGAGCAAAATTCCTTTAAGTTTGTTGTATAAAATCTTAGAAAAAAAAAAAAAAAACTTTCTTTCTGAAAAGTTGTTGAAATTTTGCATTTAGTAAAAGTCTTTTGTTTCCAGCTTTTTTCATTCACTTTTTCTTTCGTCTTTACACATCATCAGTTTCACCTTCATACCCCTTGACGTAAAAAAAATCCTTAAAAGCAACGCTAATCTTAAAATCTACTAGACTTTTATGTTTGTAGGGTTCACAAACTAGTTCAGGATTAGGGCCTTGAATTAGGTTGGAGAGGAAACTCTTCAAGGCCACTCAAAACCAAACATTAGAGTCTGAGGTAGGGAGTGTCTAAGTCCAGTTTCATGGAATTTATCCAGGACCCCCCTCTAACACAGGGGATAAACACGAGGTCGCATGCGGAAAGGTAGCGGAGATAACCCCTCCAAAGCTGGACCAATCGTAGTGGAGAACACATATCGAGGGCTTGTTTTGGGATTCCGTCGTTTGCATTTTCCACGGGGCTTCGTGGGTCTCGAATCCATTTGAGGTCCTCGGTTTTCTTCCAGACCATTTTCTCTTGATACCCTTGACAAGTTTCAGGCTTGATACCCTGCTCATTGTGGTCTACCCGACTTTCAACTGTACCCGCGTGGTGACTGTTCGCGTGCTGGCAACCTAGTTGCCAATCTTTTTAGGGACATACACGGGCGACTGTGGGGGTATACCGTGGTACCTAGGATAGACATCAAGCCATTCTTTACAAAGTATACCCAGATATTTCTTCCGTATTCGAGTTTCACTTGCACCGGTAAGTTGCTCTAGTGTTGGTTGTTGTAACTGTTCTTCCAAATAGTTTAGTGATTGCTTGTCTTATCTCTTAGGGGCTTCTTGTTAGTGTGTGCTACTTTTGAATGTGTAGAATACCTTAGCGTGTCTTGGATATTCTCACACAGTGGAGGATCCCGAGCTCCGCTGGTCACGAAGGCTTCTGGGCCTGCCACCGGTTACACTGGAGCCACCCCCGCCACCATTAAGGCGGAAGCTAGACCAACAAGGGTCTTTTGAAGCGACCGGGTTACAAACCTTTGTGCCCGAACAACTCCTGGAGGAATCAACCACCAATCTTGGCTCAGTTGAAACCCCAACCACTGATAACTGGGCATCGTTCACTGCACCAATCCAATTTTACGAACGCCAGATAGTGCCTCACACAGCTATGGAAACAAACACTATTACTTCTTCTGGGAATTCTTCCATTCCCACCACAACTGCTACCACAGGAGAATCATCTCCTAACTTACCATCATCGGTCTGAGCCACCATGGTCTCGGCTGAAACTACGTCACACAGTGGATCGAACCCATGTATGGTGGCGGCCACAACCCCCTTCACACCTAGTGCGATAGGCCCTCCGTTCTCATACGGTATGCCTAGTTCAGGTACAAGTCCTGCACTAACCTACTCCACTTTATATACTTTGGGTCTGGAGGCAGGGAGCTCTAATTCTCCTCTGCAAGGTCAACTTGGGGGCACTCCTGTCCCTTTTAACACTTTTCCTTACACAGGAGATCATATCCCTCCTTTGTCCCCTTCACTTGGTGGTTCGCATCAGCAATCCGTCGGGCAGCCTGCACACACTAGTTTATTTGGAGCAAGGAGTCAAGGAACACCTTCACATAGTATGCCAGTAGGTTCGACATCATTTTTTTGGAATGGGACATTTGGTAACAACACTTTCTCATCAACCAGTTTCCCGTCTGGGGGCAATCCCATTTTTGGACAATCCACTCCTGCGCAGGGGGCACATATAGCAGGACCTTGGAACTCAAGACAAGGATCCGTTCCCTCCTTTGGAATGTCGTTATGGGGTAATTCTTTCCACAGTCAATGGAACCCTGGACATACCACTATGCCTCTCTCATCAGGACCGGCATGGGGTAATCCTTCCCAAATTCCTTCGAACATGATGAATGCCCAACACCCTATGTCCTTTATGGGAAATCAGCCAATGATGTCTCCACAGATGAAAAATCCTTACACTGGTCAGGGCCATGGTTTCTACTAGAATCCAGGCCAGCAGCCAAACTTTTCCTGGCAACCTGGTGCCCGTCAAACTCCAGGACCCTTTTTCCTAGGTTATCAGTAGCAACCCAAACTACCATTCCTGGCAACTTTACATTTTCCAGATTTGACAAGGTTGTTAAATGATCCTATTTGTCATGATCCACGTTGGCCTCCTATGCCAACGAAGTTGCCTTCGGACATTCCAAAGTTCGAGGCCAAGCCTAATGAAGATCCAGGTGATCATGTGACTACCTTCCATCTTTGGTGTTCATCTAACTCATTGAAACATGACTCCGTACAGTTGCGATTGTTTCAACGCACTCTTATCGAGAGTGCTGTGAAATGGTACATCAAGCTCAATCGGTCAAGATACTCTTCTTTTGGCGAACTGGCGATGGCCTTCCTTAACCATTTCTAGTTACCTGTGAGATACGACGCTGGCACAGAGCTACTCGCCAATTTCGAACAGACAACAACAGACCATATCTTTGATCATATCCGAGAGTGGAGACACCGAAAGAGTCTAATTAAGGTACCAGTCCCACCAGCATTCCTACTAGAGTGGTTCCTTAAGTCTTTGGTCCCCCAGTTGTCCAAAGACATCGCAACGTCCGGAGTTTTCTCCGAAGAAGATGCCATCATGAGGGATCAATAGTTTGAGCTCATTTATTCTCAGTTTGGTTTATTATACAACATCTTGCCATATGCACCACGTTCAATACTGGATAAAACTAGATAGAGAGATGGACCACATGCCAATGGTATTGTTGGTTCAACACAAACCAAGCCTGCTGAGCAATTGACAAAACAGTTGCAACAGTTATCCATACAACACACAGCGGCCAACCAAACTACTGCTTTGGCTACTCCCCCTACCCAAACGTCGAACGTACACTCCGTGCAGTCGACTAACCTAAAGGCCACCCAGCATCCTGAGAGGAAGAAAAAACAATGAAAGAAGGGTAAGGGGGATAAAAAACCCACTGATAATACTGGCGGGGACACTAAGGAAAAATGGAAGGCGAGGTATCCATGCAACTTGTGTGCGAAAGACCACCTGACCCATCTTTGTCCTCAACTTGCAGAGTCCCAAAAGTTTGTCACACATCAACAGCAGGCAGTGTTGACTAATCCTTTTCAACATGGGAAAAATTTAACTCAAGCCTCTACAAGTACAGAAGGGGGCAACCAAGAAACCTACCCTCCTCCAAACAATCCCTCATCCGCGAACATATATATGGTTAGGGGTGATGCTTTCATAATGACTTGAGCACATGACTATAGTAAACCAAGCGCTTCTGAGAAGGGTAAAGAAGATGATCTCCCATCTCTTCCTCTACAGATCGAGAAGACGTTAGGGGAAACAATGACATGCATTCCAAAGGGTGCATTTAAAAAAGATTCTCACAACCCAAAAGCAAGGGCCGCCCAGAATTACTCTGTGGTGGAGGATTTATCACAAACCCCTTGTGCGATGTCTGCTTTGGAGGTCCTCCAAAGCTACCCTGCTCAGAGGAAATCCTTGTTAACCACTTTGGGCTCTACTGAGACTTGTAACCCAGGTACGATCATGTTAGATACAACCAACATAAAACCTCATCTTCCTTACCATGTATCATTTCAAATAGTAGTGGCTCATCCCATGAAAATTTTTACACGGAATATCTTCCGCACAGTGGTCGACGAGGGTGCCTCGACATGCGTTATGTAGTTAGCATGTTGGAAGGCCATTGGCCAGTCCACTTTGTCTCCATCACCTACTCTCCTCACTGCATTCGACGGTCATTCTTTCCGACCACATGGAATAGTTCCTTCTTTCCCTGTGCAGCTAGGAGGTAAAACCATGTGTGTCGAAGTAGAGGTAGTTGATGCTCCCCTCGACTATAACCTATTGTTAGGACAGAGTTGGACTTATGCTATGCAAGATGTGGTTGCTACAGTTTTTTGAGTCTTGTTGTTTCCACATGAAGGTCGGATAGTGACCATCGATCAATTGTCTTTCTCCAGACCTAACCCAGCTTTGGGGGCATCCACGGTCCCTATGATTGATAATCCTCAACCAGGTGTCGTTAATGTAGGATTTGGTTTGTGCCCATCCTTGATGGGTACCTTTGATTACCCACCTATTCATGACGATGTCAAATTTATATCTAATCACCATAAGGTTTATATTTTTCAAGTTTCTTCATTCCGCACGACTTACTTTGAGGATCCTTGGATTCTTCCTTCCCCATCAGCCATGATGGATGAGACAGGACACCCCGGCATGTCCATGCCCTTGTCGACCACTGAGGTAGTGTACTCTTTAGTCCAGCAAGCCTCAGCTAACCCTGATCTGACTCCAGCACAAGAGTTGGATCCACTTTCAGAGCCTATTTGGGCTCAGGGTTCTCTCGCTAATGTCAATTTGTTAGACTTAGTCTTTCCTTCCGACGAAGCAGTAATCAAAGCAATGACTAGTCCGGACAAACGTTGGGAAGATCTTCATCACAGATCATATTTCCTCCCATATTTAAGTCGAATTGAGGTAGGATAATTCACTGTTACCATGACAGGAGATCTACCATGTCCTATTAATCTCTTAGCTACATAGGAAATTTATGCTGAGGGTAATATGGCGACTATCGCTGAAACTATACCCATCAATATCTCCCAAAATCCTGGCATCGTGGAGAATGTCTTCGTCGGAGCGGATTGCTCCCCCAAAGAGATTCAAATTTACATGGATCTTTTCAAAGAATTTCATGACGTTTTTGCCTGGTCTTATGAGGAAATGCCAGGTATCGATCCGAAAATAGTTGAACATGAAATCACAACGTATCCTGATGCCAAGCCTGTTCGACAAAAACTTCGTCCAGTTAATCCTAAGAAAGCAGCAACCGTCAAGATTGAGGTTGAGAAATTGCTAAAGGCAGGTTTCATTTATCCTATTCATTTGACTCAATGGGTGTCAAACCCCATGCCGGTCAATAAAAAACAAGGCACGATTCGTGTATGTACTGATTTCTGTGATTTGAACAAGGCATGTCCCAAAGATAATTTTCCAACACCATTCATTGACCAGATCATCATTGAATGTGTTGGGTGTGAAGCCTTTTCATTCATGGATGGTTTTTTGGGATATAATCAAATCCAAATAAAACCTGAAGACCAACACAAAATGGCATTCATTTGTCCATGGGGTACATTCGCATATCGTAAGATACCTTTTGGCTTTAAAAATGTTGGAGCCACATTCCAGCGGGCCATGTATTTTGCGTTTCATGACCTCAAGCATATATTCAAGGCCTATATAGAAGATTTAGCATCATGCTCTTGCAAGAAAACGGATCATCTCATGCACCTTAGACTAATCTTTGAACGCTGTCTCTACTTCAGGATTCTCTTGAATCCAAACAAGTGCAGCTTCTACATAACGTCAGGACGTTTGTTAGGTTTTATCGTATCAACAATAGGGATCATGGTCGATCCTCTTAAGGTGGAGGCAATAATCCAGTTGCCCCCCCCACGCACAATCTTACAACTTCAGAGTCTACAAGGCAAGGCAAACTTCTTACGATGCTTCATCGCCAACTATGCCGAAATCACCAAGGGCTTTATGCGTTTATTGAAGAAATATGTTCCCTTTTTCTGGGATGAAGCCACTCAATGCTCTTTCGACGCATTAAAATACGCCCTCACAACCGCACCGCTGCTACAACCACCTAACTACAACAAGGATTTCTTGTTATATCTGGTTGCCGCAGAGTCAACCATAGGCATGTTTTTAGTTCAGGAGGATGATTTGTTTTCAAAATACGTGATCTATTACCTGAGCCGAGGCCTCGTAGGACCGGAAATTAATTATTCACATATCGAAAAACTTGCATTGGCAACAGTTCATGCTGTTCAACGGTTCCATCACTATGTTCTGATTCCCAAGACCACTGTCATTGCTGTCATGAATCCATTCCAGTACATGTTGACATGATGAGTTATAGGTGGAAAAATCGATAGATGGATAGTCATCCTCCAATAATTTGACTTAGACTTCATTTCAGCAAAGTCCAAAAAGTCACTGATCTTCACAGAGCTTATCTCGGAATTTCCGGTTGAGTCAGGTGACGTCGTGCTTGAGGAATTGCCTATCCGGGGGGATATGTTTTTGATAGCATATTTAGACCCCTGGTACGGAGATATACTTATCTATCTCTAGACTTTGAAGTTCCCCACCTCTGCTTCTCGTGACGAGCGTCGGCGGATATGCCATCAGGCTAAGAATTATCTCATACGATGATACGTTGTATCAGAGAGGTGTAGACTGCATTTTGCGTCGATGTCTCACTCATGAGGAGGCCATCATAGTGCTCAACGATTGTCATTCTAGATATTTTGGCGATTATTTATCTAGGTTGGAAACAACCCAAAAGATTCTACGAGCAGGCTACTTCTAGCCGACATTTATCAAAGATTGTATCAAATCGGTCAAGAAGTGCCATCCGTGCCAAGTCTTCTCTCGGAAGATGAGGGCACATCCTGCTCCTATGTTTCCTATCATCACAGTTGGTCTCTTCACTAAATGGGGGATTGATTACACTACATGCAACCCCCCATCAGCAAGGGGGCATCGCTATATCATCGTAGCTGTCGACTACTTCACTAAGTGGGTCGAGGCTATGCCAATGTTTAAAGATGATGGAGAGACTGCAACTCTCTTCTTATTCAACCAGATCATAGCAAGGTTCGACGTCCTGAGAGAGATTGTCACTGACCATGGCAGTCACTTTCAGAACCAAATGATGACTGAATTAACATCAAATCTTGGGTTATAGTAGGAACATTCATCACCTTACTACCCCCAAGCCAATGGGTAGGTGGAAGCTGTAAACAAAACTCTTAAGACGATTCTACTGCGAACTATCAACTCAGCCAAGTCAAATTGGCATTTGATGTTATACTCGGTGTTATGGGCTTACCAAACATTTGTTAAGACTACAACTGGTTTCTCACCTTTCCAACTTGTTTACAGGCTGGAGGCAGTCTTTCCCATCGAATGTCAAATCCCATCTCTGAAAGTGGTAGTACAGTTATTGCTAGACACTTTTCCACTTGAAGAATGGTTAGTCTACCTTGAGCATCTTGATGAGCAGTGTCACGATGCGGCCCTGGCCAACGAGGCTCACAAACATAAGGTCAAGTGTCAATATGATAGGTCCGTTCGTCCTCGGATTTTCTCTAAAGGCGACCTTGTCCTGGTCTATGACCAAGACAAGGACCCCCTGGGGGCAGGAAAGTTTAAACCCATGTGGCTCGGACCCTTCATTATAAAAGGGGTATTAAAAAAGGGAGCTTATCATTTGGTTTATTTTGAAGGGAATGCTTTGGCGGAGCTTAGAAATGGGCTCTACCTCAAGAAGTATTACTCATAGACAGGTCACTGTGGGTAACTTTTTGTAACATATGTATAGTATTTGTACTATTACTTTTTAAGTTTCTTTTAAAAGTGTTATGGACGTGTCATTGATGTTATCTTTCATCAATATGGTAGATGTCAAGTGAGTTCGAGGTGTTCATTGGGTATGCGGATGGTGCTAGTTGACACACGCGGAGGCTTGCCTCTGCAGCTTGGGTAATCTTTACACCACAGGGTCAGTTGTTATCTTCTGGAGGTATATGCTTAGGTGACACCACAAATAATGTCTCTGAGTATAGTGCAGTTATTGAGTTGCTTCGTGATGCCTTGTCATTGGGTATCTCTCATCTCCGAGTCTATCTCGACGCTCAACTAGTTGTGTCACAGCTAAACAGAGTATACCGAGTTCATGATCCAACTTTACACCGACTATTCCTTAGGGTACGTCTCTTAGAACACAACTTTGATTATATTACATATTTTCATGTTCTAAGGAGATTAAACCAAATTACAGATACTCTAGCTAATCAAATTTTAGATTGACATCTTGCCCACATATAAAAGAACATGGACATAAACATGTAATTACATTTTTGCACACAGAATCCATAATACACAAAAAAGATAAAAACCATATATAAACATAATAAAATACTCAGAGTACATAGATGGATGTAAGCGCCTCAAAAATCGGAACAGTAATGAGTCACCGGGCTTATGCCCTCAAAAAATATATACAAGTAGGTGCTCGTGGCACATAAAGAGTCTAAGTTTGTTCAGGGCCTATGGGCCCTGTTATAATCATCTACAGCACGGGCTAAATGCCTAAACAATCGAACCCATGTCGGAGGTGCCCCCACAACATGAGGCTGTATGGATGGCGGCAGATCCTCTATCTCTGCCATCGGGACTGTGTGAGTGAGTGCAGTGAAGTTCCGCTCAACTATTCTAAGGACCCTCTCAGCCTTTCCAGCTGGGAGGCTCCCTGCTACTGCTGCTCCCCCAGCGGCGACAGTCGCAGCTTCTGGCTATGGATGACGCATGTTCTGTGCATAGTCGGCAGGTCGCACGGGTCCCACATCTGCATGCAACAAACGTTTACCCATCAAATACTCTGGCATACAAAAAAAAAATGATATATATAACAAAAAGACATAAAAATTACATATGCAAACAAAAAAACTACAAAGGTGGAGACTTACCCATCTCCCCTCGCTCCTCACCAAGAGGAACGGGTATCTCAGGATCTCTAGAGAAATCTATCCCTGCATATGGGTAGTCCTCGATAACAGGGATCTATCGTGACAACCAAGCAAATAAATCATCATCGAAGGAATCAACGGTCCTTCCACCACCCTGTCACAGGAGTAATACTACCCATATACACACTGCAGGGAAAGAGGCTTGATGCCCCCATACTACAACCCAAGGACTGAAACTCGGAACTCTCTCAAAGAAGAAAGAACACAAGATGGTCCCGAACCCGAAGTTCCTCTGTGTCTACTGTCGGCAATCTGTCAATTGCCTCCTCATGCACTCAAGCAGTGTGGTACTCCAATCAAAAATTTGTGCATTCATGCACTGGATGGCACAGTTCATCTGTGCGCGCGAAGCCTGATGCATGACTGTTGAGCCGGTAATCTACCCAATCAGTAACAAGATAGTCTGCAGCGCTAAGTTCATAATCTTTCTAATGGGTACCTGGGAGCCCGCACGTTCAGTCCCAGCCTCACAGTGCTCAGCTATAAACTCCGAGATCTTGCTCGACCCCACAGGAAAAGTCTGGAAGTTGATTGGTTCCCCTCTCCTTGAGAGGCAAGTTAGAAAGTAAATATCCTCGGTGGTGGGCACCAATGATTTCCCCTCTAGCATAAATGCCTCTGCATCAGGATGTTAGTAGTCAATCAAGGCATTCAGTAGCCTTTGTTGCGCATGCATAAATGGACATAGAAAGAATTTGAGTAACCCGCATTGCATTAACACGGCCACAACATTCGGATCTGCAGCAACCAACTCACTAATTGCCTCATGCTCCCTTTCCCTCCACTAGACATACATCCTGCCAACACAACAAGGTAAAGGAGGGTCAGTACTTCCTTTTAGTTTTATTTTTCATCATACAAAGGGAGGTACACATGGGCTGTAGAGGTGACAGTCACGTGTACATGCAGACAGACTTTCCTATGACCGCGTGTACATGCAGCCTGTCCAGAGATAGCCCGCGTGTACCTAGGGATGACCTTTTTAAGGTCGATGCCCACCCAAAAAACCAACTAAATAATTAAATTGAAGTATTGAATAGCTGGATAAGGGAGTTTGTACTTACTTGGTCCAAGCAGAAGTTCGTTTCGTCCACTGTAGCTCCCGGAATCACTATCTTTGGGAAAGGGGGTATTTTGGCTCCAGAGTCAATTTCCAAATCAGCAATGGTGATAATGAGCTACTAGCTTCTATTTATAGACTTTTTGGCCTCTTTTTGTCACTTTTTTGGCCCCCCTTATCAGTTTCTTTATACCAAAAAACCATTTACAGTGATCCAGGAGTTATATGGGAGGGATTTGATCAGGTATTGGGACAATTTTTTTTGGGTTTCGAGAAAATTTTGACGGTCCATAATTTATTTTTTTCAAAAATCAACTTGAGCATATAGGTTAGGTTATCACCCCAACTTTTACATCCCGTTGTCTTTTTCTTCTGCTATAGGATCGATACCATCCGGTTGTGACACAGAACCATCATATCTTCTCTAGAAGTGTCGCAACTTGGTGGTAGATCTTACCAGAACATGGATGCCCTAGGTAGGTCCTGGTTGCATTATGGTGTCCATGCCATTTCTAAAAACACTGTAGGATTGGGAGTCCGTATAGTATTTCTTGAATATGAGTTTGGGCCTCATCTACATGAGTATTTTTCACTCTTTGTCTCACCCTCAGGACTCCCAAAAAATAACGGGTCTCCTTTTAAGCCCTTTTCAGACCCTCTAAAAATGAAAATATTGCCGGGCGATCTTGTGACCTTTCACGCTCGTTAAACTGAAATTTGAAGTCACGTCTGTCCGACGATAGTTTACCCCTTTTTCGGTCCGGACGGTCAACTGTATGAACAAAGGTATACTCTATCGAATTCCCATTCTTTAGAATATTACTCTCAGGTACGATTTTATTCATTTTTCGAGCCTTAGGGACTAAATTTACGAAAAAGAAACCCCCACGGAGTCCATAGTTAAGCTCTTTTCAGACTCCCTAAAATTGAAAAGATCACCGAGTGACCTTATTCTTTCACACTCGTTAAATTGGTCGAGAAGAATATTCCTAACGGAGTCCATAGTTAAGCTTTTTTCAGACTCCTTAAAAGTGAAAAAATAGTCGAGTGATCTTGTCCTTGTCACACTCATTAAAATGGTTTTGAATT
The DNA here is from genome assembly GCA_009831015.1 of Picea engelmannii. Lineage (NCBI taxonomy): Eukaryota > Viridiplantae > Streptophyta > Pinopsida > Pinales > Pinaceae > Picea > Picea engelmannii. The sequence continues at coordinate 144,909 of ML786919.1, read as the reverse complement.
GATGTCTAATCGGTGCTAGTTTATCCCTTTTTCGAACCGACTAGACTATTGTCGAAAAAGGTACCCCAGTGGAGTCTCCTTTTATGCTTTTTCAGACTCTCTAAACATGAAAAACCACCGAGCTTACCTTCTATGGGCTCGTTCAACTTACATCGAAGGACGTTACCATTGTGTGTTCTATCAATCACATTTGCATACCTTATCCACCAGCCTTGTGACAGTTTGCTTCTGCGTCTTAACACCTTTGGCCGCCAGAGGATTTTTCTCGAGTATCATTTTACCAGAACATCAGTCTTGTCCTTGTGCCTCGAGCTTGTATGTTTGCAGTACTCATTCCTCCATTGTAATGTAATATTCCTTTATTATTTTTCCAAAATTATCGAAAAGAACAAAAAAATCAAATATACCCCAAAAAGAGGATGGGAAAAGTATTTTATTTATTGGCAGCATAATGAGTCGCCCTTGGATAAAGCACATCTGTTCATTTTATCATCAGACTATGGGATGTAGTATGACCTTAGGAAGCTTTTCTCACTATATAGAGTTGTTTCCTCCACCATTTGGTTACTCTTCCAAACATATGGAGTGTTTGCGTTACCTCCTGCTTCGTAGACTTATGATTAACATATATGTTGTCTGAGTCTTATCACTTGTTGTGCTATTTTCTAAGGGATGATTTTCACTAAGCCTGAGTTGGCCCCTCTGCAATATGTCTCTTTTCCACATACCCGGCCATCCTGAACGTCCAATCAAGTCCTTGTTCGAAATCACTAAAGCCTTCAGTCCAATCATCAAGATTATCAAGTCCATAACCAACGAGCCGTCGAAGACCTCTGGGTAGTGCATTTGTACACTCATATTACACTCCTACCCGAGTTTTAGAAGATTTTGAAGTTGTTTCTCGAGCTTTGAAGTGCAACCATCAGGCCGAATCAGCTTCTGGAAGATGGGTACTCTATATGTATATCTTTCTGATTTCGAGATGTAGCTCCGCTGTGTATTATTCGCGACTACTCTTTATATTTATTTGACATGGATCTACAGTGTATTTGATTGGTAGCCATGGTTCTATTTTATCCCAAGCATGGGTATGCCCACCTCGGTGAGATATTTTTTATTTTGCAGACGACACCTCTTGGTTCCTGATCCTTGGGCTCACTTGTTCATCACATCAGTAAAGATTGGTAATGTATTTCGGCCATCAGATGCTCTTCTGACCTCACACATTAGGGGGCATCTGTTATAACCCTAAATTTCACCACACATGCTTACCTAGCATCAGGCCAACTCATATCCCTTCTTTGCCAAAACTCTGCTGAACAACTCTTTGGAAATCCTCTTGTGTCAAGGCCCACATGCCCTAACCCATTACTGCATGCGTGTGTACACTGGCTGACTCACTACAGCCCGCGTGTACCTAAGAAAGCACGAAAAAAGGAAAGTTTCCGATGGAACAAAAAGCTATGGGTCAGTTAACTGAAACTCTCGGCCATGCATGGCCAAGGGTTCATCCAAAACCCTAGCTCCTTCTAGCCTATAAAAGATGTTGAGAAATACTGAGAGGGGGGGGTGAATCAGTGTTTTGAGCAATCAAATGATTTTCTCTTTTCTTTCACTGAAAACCTTAGGCTACTTTGTAGAGACCAGCTATTGTATAGTCTTAAGAAAACAAGAGTGCATCCAGAGATCTTATTATGAATATAATTCTTTCTTAAGATATTTCTTCATTCATCAGATGTCTAGTAAGTAGTAATCCAGTACAGTAATAACAAAATAAACCAACGCACATGAGTAATACACATGAACACCAGGATTTAAGGTGGAAAACCAAATTGGGAGAAAACCATCGCTATCGTTGTCTCTGTCTTCAATAATTATTATTAAGAAAATGTTTTACAACATTGTACTAGTGCAGACTCATACTAGTACACAGGCTTCTACCTGCAGAAGGCTACAACCTTCTCTCGTTTACCATCCTTTCCTGGAAGGGAGCTTCAACCCCCTGAAAATAGCACTAGTTTCTACTGGCAGGATGCTTCTACTGAAGGATTTAACCCTCAGACTCGCTGCTGACCGTGTTTCATCAATTTTCACACTAGATCAGGCAGTTTCAAGACTTTGTACAATTGTCAACAAACATATTTTTCACAAAACTTCAGAATATCAGCAATAACCCAGACTTCAGAGAATATATGCATTCAACATCCTTCATCAGAAATCCCAACTGGCATATGCACCTTTAATGTGAATGACCCGTATTTATATATATATATA
>ML786919.1:85074-105885 GCA_009831015.1 Picea engelmannii | reverse complement strand
TCATTTTCAGTAATAAAAATAATACTTTTCCCATCCCAATGCATGAATTGTCTATGGTTTGGTTAATTTATGCTTGATTTCTAACCCTTGAGTAGAGAAGTAGCATGCATGCATAGTTGTTGTTTGTCTTGAGTGCAGGTCATTTGTGGAAGGAGCAGTGCAAGCAAGTAATTGAAGAGCAATAGAGGATCTACATCGAACGTTGGTAATAAGGTTAGTGGTCCTTTTCCATGCATTTACTGTGAAAGAGGGGTTTAAGTCTTGGGTTGTAGGTAAAAAAGTAATTTCTTTTCGGTCAAAAATCTGCATGCAAGTCTGACCCTAGTTTGCTAGTCCGTAGGGTGTTTTTCCCAACAACAAGATACTATAGCAGTCTTTCCCAAAATTTCCCAAGTGATTTCTAGCATAATATTCACTTGTGTTTCCTCATCCAAGACACAGTCTATGTCAAAGTCATCTATTCTTGTAACTATGTGTTGTTTTTCTTTCAGGATCTCTAGTAAACTGATGTCTTTGTGATCATCCATTACTTCTTTTAACTGTATTAACATAGTCTCTGAATATTTTTTTGTATGATTCTTTAACATATCCTTAGTCTCTTAACCTTGTTTATAGTTTTCTTGTCTCATGTTCATATTTTCAACTTTAGCAATCATCCTTGGGAAATCCTCAACCTCATGACCAATAGATTTACAACAAAGACAAATAGGACTTATACCATGGCATTCCTTAGCAATATGTCACGGTCTTCTTCAATTATAACACAGTGTTAATCTTCTCTTTCTTTTAAATGATCATCAACCTCTCTTGTACTACACACTGGGATCATAGTGCTGGACCTGCAATCTGAAAAAATTCTTTCTAGGTTCTTGCATCCACTTTTTAGTCCAAAAGTTCTTTCTATGCATAGGAATAACATATATTTATCTATTTATATCAAATTTATTCCTATCAACTCTTTCTTCTAACTATGCCCTAGATTTCAGACTAGGAAAAAATCTATCAAACATACCTATATTCATACTTTCAAAATAACAAATTTCACTTATCTTACCCTTCCCAGGGCACAAATCTTTAAGATCTTACCTCTTTTCTTCATATCAGGTTTCTTTCTTAGCATAGGGGTTCACAAGTCAAGTAGAATACTATGCACTACAACAACAGATCTATGCACAAATCTTTCTCTTTTCTTCATTTCCCAGCAATCACAGTTTTAGGTCCCGGTAATGGAACCATTTGTTGGCACAGGAGCAGACCCAGGGTTCAATGCACCAACAAAACCCTAACTACCGACCCTTTTGGCAACAACTATGAAGAATATGAAGTCTCACCCGAGGTAGAGGCAGGGGGGGTTACAGGACTCAGGTGTCTGTATCCAATCTGGGACATAGATCTATGATTATTATGCTTAACATAAAACTTACACAACAACATACATTAGTAAATGGGTTTCATTCACATCGTAGATTAAACCCTTATTATAGATCAACGTAGTAAAAATAAAGATCAAGTTCTTCCAATCATTTATCACATAACATTAATCTAGATCTAACATATTCAACATCAATAGATCACTAAGCTTCCATATATCTATCTAACATATATAAAGATCAACGTACTAAGTAGATAACAACATAATCAACATCAAAAACATCGCACAAAGCATATCAAAACACAAGATATACATGCTTCACCCCAGTGTGGGGCTACGTCCATCAACTTCTTATGGTTCTTTATTGATCTTCAATCTTCTTAAATTCACCTGCTCCTATGCATAAAGCCATAGAGTCAAACTCTGTAGAGGATAGGAGATCTGCGTGTTTTGCACCAGATCCTCCTTCCCAAAATATAGTCAAGGCACAGAACCTTACTTCACACAACCAGATCATGCAAATCCACTTACAATCTCTTTCACTGAGCACTACAATCCTTAACACATTCTTGCACAAATCCAACTTGTCATGTAGTAAGCCAATCAATAACTAGTCATGCACTAAGCCAATCACAATCCAAAACAACACCTACTCTTACATCGCTTAGCTACTTATTTATACATTTACAAAAAGGCCTAATCATGAGTAAACCCATGGGCCGACATCCCATAACCTATTACATAAACCCTAGTAAACCCTTTTGCTAGGTCCACAAGCCTACAAAATGAGTGAGATCTCATGCTCTCAACTCTGCCTGGGCACTCCATCTTCGACCAGCCTATGGAAGTCCCAAAAGTGGTCAAACATGACCAATGTTTCTTCAAAACTTGGTCAAGGGCCAACAAAAACTTGTGTAGAGTAAGTACTCTCCCATTTTCATATTAATTGGTATCAAAGTAGGCTGACTACTTTGCAAGATGGGCAAAGGAGTGAAGCGAGCAGAAAAACTTCAAGATTTAGAAGAGATAAATCACAACATTAAAGATGAAAATGTAGAGTTGAGGAGACTTTTTAAGGTTGCAGAAGAAGAGAAGAAAGATATTTAAGAGAGATCTCAGTGTTGGAAGCAGGCCAAAGCGGTAAAGCAAGGCAATTTGGGAAATAAAGCATGCATGAGGAAAGCGACAGCTGGAAAGAAGAACAACACACATGCATGCGGGGAAGACCTAACGACGTTAGGGTTAGGGTTTTGGTAATGTATTGTAACGACTAAAGAGCCAAAAACATATAAATATAGATAGTGAGGTATCATAGGGTTGTTTTTGTTTTGGGTCAGTTCATAGAATTATCGAGGTTTAGTTAGTTATCTATGAGTTGTTCGATATGTAATATTTTGTTGTATGACCTATTTTTGCAAGCTGTTGAGCTAGAGGGGATGAAGGAGGGTATATCTTGAGGGTTAGATCGTAGGATGAGGAGCCTGGTGCGATCTAGTCTGCCTCATATAGATCTTACCCAACTGAGAAGAATTGTAACATGCGCAGCGCTGTAGGGACAGAATGACTATAATAAAAGAGCTAAGATTCAAATCTTTGTGGACGTAGCCCAGGAGGGGGTGAACCATGGTAACACCTGTGTTATGGTATTGGATCCATGCATATATTTATTGTCTTCAATACTTATTGTTAGGAATGAGTTGTTATATTTCCTGGTTAAGTAAATGTTGCAATATTAAGGGAATAGTTGTTATATTTCCTACATACTTGTGAATGATAGTATATTGTGTGTACAAGTTATAATAGTGGTTCAATATACAGTTCTCATACCTCACACTCAATCCTAGGCTGTAAAAATCTAAGTCTTACAGCCACCCATTAAAGCTATCTCGTGTGAGACTGCGCAACGCATCCTGTGTGTTGTTGTGCCTTCTGGTTTACCAGGAGGGCCGATAGTTTTAGAGGCTTTGTTGGAAACCCGAATAGACATGAACCCTGGGTCAATACAAACTTAGAAAGTTTATAGAAGAATAGTGACCAACAAATGGTTTTGTTTCAGTTGGTAGGAACAAGAGAGGATTGAGTAGATGAGATAGGTTGAGCAAGAGAAGAGTAAAAGAGTATTAAAGGGGAAAAAGAAAGTGATGAGCTACTACAAGAGGATGTTGAGACTTGCGCACCCAGCTGCAGGGTTGATCTTCATACCCAACTGAAGATCCAGAATACAGAATGCTCTCACACATAACACTTCTCTCTCTCTCAATATGACAATGATAATTCACAATAATGCTAATGAATACCCTACCCGACTCTCTTAGAACTTTATTTATACATTACAATGACTTCTTGGACAACCCTAGGTCGAAATCTAGGTGTCAAAACCCTATATGCTAAAACCCTAGATGCCTTGAACCACGTTTTCAGGGCTTTGCCAGCCTGTCCTTCCTTCTTTTTCATGAGGTTATCCAAAGCATCCATTGGTCTCTTTTTCTTCTTGCTAAGTTGTCAATGATCTATCTTCTTTGCCTATATGTCTTCCTCGATCTTCTCATTCAACAACTTTCTTTCCTTTACTTTGCTCCTTCTTTTTCTACTTCTTTGACCACTTCAACCCATCCTCGGTCTGTGTTCCTTACGCACTCTTCTTACTTCATCTTTCCTCTTCTTTAATCTTCTCTTTCTTCCTTAATCCATAACTAAGGGCCAACAGGCCCCCAACAATAACCTATGAATCATCCCAGGTCACTACAATATTGAATCTTCTGTATTGTTTCGACTACAGACTGCACAGAGAAGCCTGTGTTTTTTGCTCTGTCCCTCCCTCTCATGTGTAGACTGTCTTTTCTATGTCTGGAACCTAGTTTCAACTGCACCTGGTACCTAGACCCTTATTCCTTTTATTTATTGAGAGTTGTGAGGCAGTTGGTTGTCACAATAAAGATTCAACCAGCTCCCATTCACTAAAACTTCCTTCCATTCTCCATTCAGAGTCTTCAACTGCATATCTCCTCCTTATGTAACATAGGTGACCTCAAATGGCCCAATCCAATGTGTCCTGAACTTCCCTAGATGCTTCATAAACTTACTGTCATATACCAATACCATATCTCCTTGTTTGAATTCTTTCCTCTTGATATGCCTGTCATGGTAGGCCTTCTCTCGTTCCTTCTGTACCTGCTGATGAAATCCTGCAATAAACATGTCTTCTTCTAGTTCTACCAACTGCATGAGCCTGTCTTGAACAGTTCCAGTGTCATCCATATCTATAAATGTTGCAATTCTTAAATTGGGAACCAAGTATTCCATAGGTACCACTGCTTCTAGGCCATAAACTAACTTAAAGGGAGTCTGCATTGTCAGCTTCTTGCAAGTAGTTTGATATGCCCATAATATTGTTGGTACTGTCAAATCCCAATCATCTTTTTTCACACTGCAAATCTTCATGAGTGTTGTATCCAAGATCTTATTGAAATATTCGACCGTACCATTCACCTATGGGTGGTATGTTGTTCTCTTCTGATGGTGAACTTCAAATTTCCGAGTCAAAGCTTCAATATTCTTATTAATGAAATTTGTACCTTGATCACTCATAAGGATCTTTGGGCATACAAACCTTGTTATGATATCATCAAATATAAATCGTGTAGTTGTAGTTACACTACATTCCTTAACTGCTCTTGCTTCTTCCCATTTGGTCAAATACTCTGTCGTAGTGATGATGTAGCGAGCTCATGTGCGTTTTCCTAGCGGGTTGATAGGTCCCATGAAATCAATGGCCCATTTATTAAATGCCTATAAATTTAGTTGATGTGCTAAAGGAATTTCATCTCTTCTGGAAGGCTTCCCTACCCTCTGACATACATCGCAGGATTTTTAGTATTCCTTAGCATCCTTATGTAAAGTAGGCCACTAGATGCCAGCTCTAAGAACCTTCTACGTTGTTTCTTTCCCTGCATAATGTCCTCCTGTGATGCCTTCATGTGCTTATTCTAGAATCAGTGGTCTCTCTGCCTCCATAACACATCTCCTCAAGATCTCATTAGGTCCCATCTTGTATAACTGTCCAGCTATAAGTGAAAAATTTGCAACATTGTATATTCGCGAGGTACCATTCCTGTAGATAAGAACTGGACTATTTCAGCGAAGTGATCATCAAAATTTCTGATGGTTAGCAATTTTGCATCTGGTAGTGTATCATCCAAGATAATAGGTACCTCTCCATGCTATAACCTAGACAAGTGGTCAGGTACCTTATTCATTCTCCCTGGCTTGACCACAATTTGAAAATCATATTCCTAGAATAACAACAACAATCTACATATTCTTCCCCCCAACATTGGCTTGTTGACTAAGTATTTCAATGTAGAGTGATCGATGAACATCTTGAAATGTCCTCCCAAAAAATAGTGTCGAAACTTCTGTAGTGCATACACCATAGCTAAACCTTCTCTTTCAGTGGTATCGTAATTTATCTCGGCTATAGATAGATTCCAGCTAGCAAAGGCTAGCAGGTGGTCAATATCTCCTATTACTGATTGTTCTAACACTGCTCCTATTGCAATGGATGAGGCATCGACATGCACATGGAATTCCTTACTCCAGTCTGGGAAAATTAAGATAGGCGCAGTGCCCATTTTCTTCTTTCGTGTGTAGAAGCTCTACTGGCATTCTTCTATCCATTGAAATTGATGATATTTCTTTAACATATTTTCCATGGGTTTTTTTATATGTGCATATCCTTTTATAAACTTCCTGTAGTATCTAGTATGTCCCAGTGCAGTGCACATCTATCTAACCGAAGTAGGAGGGGGTAGATCAACAATGATGGAAATCTTGGAAGGATCTACCAACAACCCTTGCTTACATACAATGTGTCCCAGATGTTAGCTCCCAAAATGAATCAGTCACTATGGTTGCATTTTTTGGTTGATAGCATGGCTATTGGTAGTTTTCTCCAATTTTGTTTTGAGTTTTTCTAGTAGCAAAACTTAGGTTTTAATTTATGTCTTAGAAATAAGAGGATCCATAAAGGTCTTCTCTTTAAAATTTTCATAAAAAACTTTCAACAGCTAACGCGTGTTTTAAATATGATGGTTAGCTGGTGAAAGCGGTGATTTTCAACAGCTAAGGAGCATTTCTCACGGGCCGTTAGCTGGTGAAAGCGGTGATTTTCAACAGCCAAGGAGCACTTCCCACAGGCCGTTAGCTGGTGAAAGAGGGGATCACGTGTGTTTTCTCCACATTTAAAAAAATAAAAAGATGACATTCTTAGCCCACATCATGCAATCATTATGATGCGCTGGTGAAAGTGGATAATGATGGAGATTCAGGTTTGCACGTCTAAATCGGATTGCAAAGCGGATCTCGTTCAGAAATGCATGCTTCACGATCATGGCATTGGAAATGGCGAACTCAAATCCATCATCACAGGTGAAGGAGTGGTACTACTTGGCTGGTGACATAAAATCAGCCCATCATTTCCCCAACATGCATCATCCACAAGCATATGATAAGTTTTCAATTTTGAAAAACAGAGTCGAGTGTTTTCACCAGCGCAAGACCTCGGCCCAAACAGCAGATTGCAGTGTTTTGCGTGCAGAATCGTTTCAGGTTTTGAATTGCAGATGGAAAGGAGACGCAGTGGTTCTTTGTTGAGAAAATAATTGGACAGTCTATCCTTTCTACAGGTGCATCCATAGGTGCAAAAACACTTCTCAAATGCAGGTTGTATGGGATATGTCGAAAAGCTATAGAACTGTTGTCACCAATCAACAACAGAGGCATTTGCTAAAACATTCAATGAAAATAAAACCTATGTTGGGTCTTTAGAAATCATCGTGGATGAAGCTACAATCGTTGTAGTCACCAGTTTACCAAGTTCGGGCTAGAGTTGGTTCAAAACGACAGCCACCAAGAACCTAAATTTCAGAGCATATTTAAAGGAAGAATTCAGAAATAATGCATGGAAGAAGAGCATGCCAGTTTCCCATTTAGAAGATGAGTGGCAGGATTTGTTTAAGGGCATCCAACTCTACATAAATTCAGAAGGCAGGTACGACAAACTGATGTTATATCATTTCAAGTTCTTAGACCATTTTACAGGGAAAACTCTCCTAAATTTACCTTTCTTCTTGCACAAGAGCTTAACTAAAGTCTGTAAAAAGATTAGAGATGAACCTCTAAGTATGAAGAACACTCTTTGCCACTTTGGCCTTATTAAATTGATAATCCTATAGGATCTAAGACAAAAAGGAAGGACTTGGCAACATTTTCTTTTTTGGGAGGGCTTTGAAACTCAAACTCTACCCATGAATGAACAGAGGAAAGCTGGAAAAAGGAAATTGACTCCTCAAAGTAGCTCAAGGAAGAGGAGAACCCTTCCAGGACCCCCAGAAGATAGGAAATCTGGTGTGAGATCTCACAGGACAAAGAAAAAATTGGATTTTGAAACTACTACAGAGCAGCCTATAGAAAAGAAAACAAACATCTTAAACCTGCCATACACAGACTCAGAGCCAGAGAAAGAAGATGAGAGCCCTACCATTAAAAGTCCTGAACACTCCATTGAGTTTGCACAGAATTGTGATACCTTTACTCACACCGAGGAAGAGGAAACATCAAAGAGCACTAAGTCGAAGAAAACACAGAAAATCAAGCAACTTAAAGAAGTGATAGATCAACAGGAGGTCTTAGAGAGAGTAATAAAGGAAAGATACAAGACTCTGTTTGATAATTTCATAGAAACAAATGCTGCATTTGAAAAGCTGGCTTGTGAAACTGTCAAGGACAAGAAGAGGAAAAAGAAAATCACCAAAGACTATAACAGTCTATGGTGGTTAGCAAAATTCCTTAAAAGGAAGATTAGAAAATTGAAGCAAAAGCAAAAGTCACACCCAGATTTGCAAGTGCTAGCTCAGGTTGCTATGAACATGCAATGGGATAAAGTAGAGACACACTGAGTTTTTGATAGAACCACAGTTTTGGAGGTGAAAGTTCATTTTGGGCCAAGGAAGAGCTTTCACCAGCACACAGGGAAATTTTACAACCAGTTAGCTGGTGAAAGGAAACGCTTTCACCAGCTAATCAGCGAATCATAAGGCGAGTTAGCTGGTGAAAGTACAAAAAGAATTTTTGAAAGGTAATAATGGAGCAGGGCATTTTTCACAGGATTTAAAGAGGTTCCAGAGCATTAAAGGATTAACAACTTGGTCGAAAAATACTCTGCATCAAATATTCGTGGGAGTTTTGAAAACCACATGCTAAACAGATCTCCTAAAGTGTCGACTATGAGTAACTGAAGAAATCCAGCTGCCAAGATAGGTTCCTTTGCCATATTTCATAACACAACAGATTCCAGAAGATGAAGAGCACAGATGTCAAATTTTGAGATGGAAGACAATTCGAATGCTAGTCTAGCCACTAGTCTTTGTTATCAATTTGCTTAGTTAATTTGAATTGCTATTTTTAGATACAGATCCAAGTTTTTAGGATCTTAAAAACTGATTGTAAAAGGATATAAATTCCTATATTTTCTAAGAGATGTTGGTCACTATAATTGCTTAATTAACTCAAACAATCAAGTGCTACATAAATTATCAACCTAGGGAAGTCTGTTATTTCAAAGATAACCACGCGCTATATATGCTCAATTCCAAAAGCAACTTAGAGTTGTAGTTAAAGAAATTATACTAATCACACTTACCTTGAATGAACTGAAGTTCTGACTTGAATTACAGGAAAGTATCCTACCTATTGCAAATCTTTAAGAACTAGTCTAAAGACTCCTAGATTACATTAAAATAACAACTACAACAGGAACGAATAACTATTTTGTAACTAGAGAATAGGACCCTTACTCTCAAACAGAAACTTAAGTATCTTATTTCTGATTAACACACTTTCATGGAAACAACAATGTGGAGAAATCTAACTCTATCTAGTAGAGAACAAGACCATGTAATTCCTTCCTTTCTAAGCAGGAACCTTAAGCCTTATTTCTGATTAGCACACTTGTGAAAAGTAACTGAAATCTACAGAGAACAGGATATGCTGATCCCTTCCTTTCTGAGCAGGAACCTTTAATCCAGTCTCTGGCTAACATGCTTGCAAAAGTAATTGAAATCTACAGAGAACAAGATATGCTGATCCCTTCCTTTCTGAGAAGGAACCCTTAACCCAGTCTCCGGCTAACACACTTGCATAAATGATTGAAATCTATAGAGAACAGGATATGCTGATTCCTTCCTTTCTGAGCAGGAACCCTTAACCCAGTCTCTGGCTAACACACTTGCAAAAGTAATTGAAATCTACAGAGAACAGGATATGCCGATCCCTTCCTTTCTGAGTAGGAACCCTTAACCCAGTCTTTGGCTAACACACTTGCAGAGATGATTGAAATCTATAGAGAACAGGATATGTTGATTCCTTCCTTTTTGAGCAAGAACCCTTAACCTAGTCTTTGGCTAACACACTTGCAAAAGTAATTGAAATCTACAAAGAATAGGATTGTCTGATCCCTTCCTTTCTGAGCAGGAACCCTTAACCCAGTCTCTGTCTAACACACTTGCATAGAATCATCACACAAGATTGCTGCTAAAAGGATTAGAAACTTCGTGAAAATAAACTAAAGTTCTTTAACAAGACAGAGTCAGTAGTGTTTCAGCAAAGCAGAATTCATTAAAAGTAGTGTTTCATCAGACAAAAGTTAATCAAAGCATAAACATAAATTGTACTAACACACTCTAAAACTAACGGGTGAATCTTGTGAAGAAGGTGGGCCCTCCCCTCTCACAATATTCCCCTGAGATGAAAAAGCTAGAGAAGGATGCTCAAAACAGTCTTCTATTCATCTATCAATGTATCATATTATAATCTGAAAATGAAGTATGTCCCTCTCTCTGAAGCTTTCTCAATACATAAAACTTGGGTTCCTTTCGAATGGTGATTTCCTCTTATTTAAAGAGGGGATCCCTTCGATACAATTGATCAAAAATTACAATGTGTATCTGAGTCCTATTCTTAGTCAGATCGACTTTCCAAACCAGAACAAGATGTCCTAGTCTCGTGCAACATAATGATATTGCAAGTACTGAATGAGATGTTGTTGTTACGTCTGAAGTAACAGTTTCTTCTCGTTGTTGCTGATGCTATTTCAACATCGCAAATCGTGGGCTATTTCAGCCACGGGATTCACGCTTTATTGTAAGGTTGTTGTTGACCGCTGACTGTGTAAACGGCTTCCTTTGTGTTTCAACATCGTCGGTCCTGGGCTGTGTAACGGTTTCCTCTGTGTTTCAACATCTGTGACTCTGGACTGTGTAACAGCTCTATGTTTTAGCATCAGCGACTGTGGACTATATAACAGCTATGTATTTCAGCATCAGCGACTGCAGACTGTGTAACAGCTCTGTGTTTTAGCATCAACGACTGTGGACTGTGTAACAACTCTGTGTTTTAGCATCAACGACTGTGGACTGTATAACAGCTCTGTGTTTTAGCATCAGTGACTGCGGACTGTGTAACAGCTCTGTGTTTCAGCATCAATGACTGTGGACTGTATAACAACTCTGTGTTTCAGCATCAGCGACTGTGGATTGTGTAACAGCTCTGTGTTTCAGCATCAACGACTGTGGACTGTGTAACAGCCCTATGTTTCAACATCAGGCCTCAAATGCTAATCTGCAGTTTGAACTGTTTCTGCACTTATACATTTCTAATCAATGGTTAAGTACGAGAATGATGTAAAATATTATGCAAAACAGATTAAACATATAGTAATGAGAAGGAGCGTTTGTATACCTTTGGAATGATCAGATAAACTGATAGTATGAGTTTAAATGTGGGTGATCAAGAGTATAATAGTGGAAAAAAGTATAGGCAAAAAGGTACATTGTGTGGTCCTAACATCCCCCCCAACTCAAGGTGTTGCATGTCCTCAGGCAATGTCACTCTGAGTCAGAGTCTGAATACCGACTCTGATCGTGTAAATTACTCAAGCAGTAGCTCTGGGAGGTACTGTCCGTTGGCGTTCTTAACCCTTGGACCTGCTGTAATGTTTGCCATGCTGCTGTTTCTGTCTTCTTAGGAAGCTTATATTTGATTTGATACCTTTCTATTGGCAACCAAAGGATAGGAAAATAAAACCGGTACCCTATCCAGTTTTCAGCACAGTGTTGAATACACTGGATGTAGTTAGGCACCCTGGAAATTGCTACCTCAAGGTTGGTAGGATTAAAAGGATTGTGTTGTTGTCTCTTTTCAGTGGATTGCTGCCAAAACAGGTTATTTTCCTGGAGGGAAGGAATCCCTATGGTTCTGATGATGTGCTGACAATCCTGGAGCACTCTTGATTGTAGCTGTTGAACATGTTCAGTCATATCTGGTTTCTTTAAGAACTCATAATATTCTCTGACAAAGGTGGCTGCATTCTGTGGTTCTGGTCTTATCCATAGAAGATGATTATCCTCATTATGTTTGGCAGCCAAAAAGTCATCTTGCCAAATGATTTGATTGTGGAAAAATGAGGTGAACGCTCGAATCTGAATGTCCCCAACAAGAGGATTGAGGTTCAGCTGCCTATTCTCAGGGATGGCTTCGTTGTGGAAATATGCCTGACAGAGGAGGTGCTGATCTCTAGTAGATGCTTCTGTGAAAGTTTTGACAAAGTCTGCTGGGTGTATTAGTGCATAGGATTTTCCTTCTATAATTGATTTGATCTGAAATCATGTGATTCGCTCCATAAGGAACAAGGAGTAGTTACAAGATGGCTTTCTTGTGGCCAATAGCTTTTTTATCAAATCAAATACTCAGGCCATTCTACCTTTTAACTCCTTGTTCTGTTTCTTGAGGGCATGAGCTTCCTCTCATGTCTGCTCTAGAGCTTCCCAATTTGAGAAAGTGTGATTTATCCAGTTTTGTTTGTGCACTTGCAGGTTTTTGGCCTGTGTTTTAGCATATTATTTCTTCCATTTTTGTATTGATGCCTGCTCATCCCATACCTGAGTCTGTGTTTCAACGTTGCAAGTAGTGGGATGAGGTAAGGTCTGAGTAGACTGTTCCATAAAAGTGGGGATATTGATCTGGATGGAGGGTGTGAATTCCTCCATGGGCACTGTCTGTACAACTTTATTGACAAAGGTAGGGGCTTCTTTTGTCATAATGCAGGGCTCAGTCTTTAGCTTGGTAGGACCTGCTAGTTCTTGTGTTGCAGCAAGTTCTTCCTTGACTCCAAAAGGTGAAGGAATAGGGGTTGCTCCCGTTACTGGGACTTGAATTACCTTATAGCCCACTTGATAGTAAATATCCCCACATTGGCAACACATATATTCCTTACACGTGCTCTTTGTAGTCTCTTCTGACAAGGTTGTTGTACGAGCCAAGGTGTACAAATTTAATTCCTTTTCATATGCTTCCTTTGCCCTGGCTAATTCTTCCTTATATGCTTCCAATTCAGACTTTAAAAACTCGTTTTCCTACAATACAGAGGCCATTGTTGATTGTGGAGCAGCTGCAGGAATGGTAGCTGAAACTTGTGTTTCAGTTTCTTGATGTAAGGAAAGTAACGTTGCAGTGCCCAGGACCTCTGATTCCTGTATCTCCATTTCAATGTCAGCAGCTGGTTCTTGTGTTGCAGCCATAACTGGTTCTTGTGTGATAGCTATGGCTGGTTCTTGTGTTTCAGCCACTGAATGGGTAGCTGGTTCTTGTGTTTCAGCTACTTTATTTGAGGAGAGTAGTGTTGCAGCACCCGAGGTCTCTAATTCCTGTATCTCAATTTCAATGTCAGCAGCTGGTTCTTGTGTTTCAGCCATAGCTGGTTCTTGTGTGGCAGCTATGGCTAGTTCTTGTGTTTTAGCCACTGAATGGGTAGTTGGTTCTTGTGTTTCAGCTACAGGGTTTGAAAGGAAAGGTGGCGCACCACCCTGGGCATCTGGTTCTTATGTTTCAGTGCCCGTGGGTGGGACAAGCAAAGATCCCGGGATTTGGGAGGTTGGAAATGTACGAGGTATCAGTCGAATGGGTTGAGGATCTAGGGTAGTGGTAATAATGGGTGGCCTTGTGGAGGCCCTTGTTCGCTTTTTTCGTAAAAATTTCGGAAAGAGGGGAATTTGCTTCCATTTTTGTGAGGGTCTTTCCTCAATGATGGGGCAGGGGGAAATGTCCGGCTCAGAATCATCACTAAGAATATGAAGGGAGGGAGTGGATGATTCAGGTAAGGTATGAGGCGGTCTTGGTATGGTAGGGGGGCTGGTTGGTCTGGTTGGTTCTGTAGGTGGGCTATTGGGTGCTTCTAGGGAGTCTGGGGGATTTTGCGGTTGCTTCTCCTGGGGGTTCTTAGGATTTTCAACAGCTGCTTGGGGGTTTATAGGTGGGTTATTTAGTGGGGGGTTTTGTTGGGAAAAACCCCTTTGGATGAGCAATTGGAAAAGACGGTGATGGGTAAGTGAAAGGGTGGGATCTTTAGCCTTTCTGCAGTAATGCGCCATATTTTTCAAACAACCCAAAAAATAATAAGGAATATTGACCCGTTGATTGTGCCTTAAATGAGATAACAGAAGGAAATCGTGCTGATAAACTACCTAGTATCGGCCCTCGCAGGTTAGGTAATGCTTGATGAATCTTGCAACTTTGGCCCATGGGGGTGGCAATGAGCTAAGTTGAACACCCCTACCTTTAAATTCAATTCGTTCTTCTGGTAGGAAGAAGTTCTGTTGAGCATTCTGAATGACATGTTTACGGCTGAACATGCGAGTGCCGTCAATAGGGAGGCCTGAGACCTGTGTGATATATTCCTTTGTTACTGAAATTCGGATCCCTTGGACAACAGAATGGTCTTCCTAAAGGTTTAGGGCAAATTGCAAGACCTGTTGTTCATTATACCACTGGAGTCTCTAGAAGTAATTGAGCCATCCTGCCTGCTGAAAGATTTGATAAGCTACTGGGTAATGTTCTAACAGTGCTGTGGTGGCGGGTTCGTTTTGTATGACAGAGCCTCCCATGGCTATCATCTTGGTAAGATACAGCATCCAAGAGTTTGAGTATCATCTTTTGCGCAGAGTGATTTTTCCGAGCGACGTTATGCAAAATGGCGGTCAAATGTGCAAAAGGGTGGTGAAGTAGGGGTGGCGGCGATGAATTTGTGCGAAATGATGGTATCGAAGATTTGACTTGTACTCCCCTCCCGTCAAGTGCGGCTAGTAATGATTTCACTTGAGTGGTCATAATGACTTAGATTCCTCCTCATTAACTATATTCTAACTGAATTACATAAAATTTACATACCTCGCCTTACCTTTTGATTCGTTCTGTAAACAAGATATCATGCCTGTCCGTGGTAGTCCTGTCGTGGCAGAGAATTTTGATCTAATAGATGAATTGTGTCGAGGGTTTGCTGACTGGAAGGATGAGCTATAATATGAGGGTGTACAAGCTTGCTAACAGATGATGTTGAAAGATGGGTGTTTCAGCAACAGAAAAGAACGAAACAATTGTTGAGCAGTGTTGTTTTGGTGATGAGAAACTGTGAAAAACTGCTGAACAATGGTGTTTCAGCATTGGAGGAAAGTCAAGAGTGTTGAATGGTGGTGTTTCAGCATCGGAAGAAAGTCAACAGTGCTGAACGGTGGTGTTTCATCAACAGAAAGAAATGGGCGAAACAATTGCTGGATGGTGTTGTTTCATCAATGAAGAATGGTGAGGAAATGGCGGACTGTAGTGTTTTGGAAGTAAGAAAAATAAAAATAAAAAGTGTTGAACAGTGGTGTTTCAGCATCGGGAAAAATGATGAAAAGTTACTGGCAACAGAAAAGAAAAGGCGAAACAATTGCTGGACGGTGTTGTTTCGTCGATGAAGAATGGTGAGGAAATGGTGGACTGTAGCGTTTTGGGAGTAAGAAAAATAAAAAAAAGTGCTGAACAGTGGTGTTTCAGCATCGGGAAAAATGATGAAAAGTTGCTGACAATGGAAAAGAAAAGGAGAAACAATTGTTGGACGGTGTTGTTTCGTCGATGAAGAATGGTGAGGAAATGGCGGACTGTAGTGTTTTGGGAGTAAGAAAAATAAAAAAAAGTGCTGAACAGTGGTGTTTCAGCATCGGGAAAAATGATGAAAAGTTGTTGGCAATGGAAAAGAAAAGGCGAAACAATTGCTGGACGGTGTTGTTTCGTCGATGAAGAATGGTGAGGAAAGGGGAAAAAAATGGTAAAAGGTTGCTGATCAATGATGGGGGAAATAGGTGTGGGGTTGGTGGTAGTGGTGTTTCGGTAATGAAGGAAAGTCAAGAGTGTTGAACGGTGGTGTTTCAGCATCGGAAGAAAGGCAACAATGCTGAACAGTGGTGTTTCAGCATCATGAAAGTCAGCAGTGCTGAACAGTGATGTTTCAGCATCGGAAGAAAGGCAACAGTTTTGAACAGTGGTGTTTCAGCATTGTGAAATTCAATAGTGTTGAACAGTGGTGTTTCAGCATCGTGAAAGCTTGTCTTTTTGAAGTAGGATCGTCCTCTCCTAGTGGCCTGTGCTTTGATCGGGAATCTGCAAAAATCGACTGTAACATTGTATTTCTCAACAGGGTTTATTAGTAAATAAAATCTAATCTAATCTAATATTAAAGAAATTAACTTAAAAGAATTAATTGCAATTAGGGGTAGAAACCCCCTCAACGAAGAGAAAATGGGTGTCTTCCATGCATGTAGCCTTAAAATCTTCTTTAGAAATAGGTCGCTGGTACAGACGGAGCCGATGACCATTTACAAGTAATGGAGTTTTGGAGTCATCGATTGTGAGGAGCCTTACTGTTCCATTGGGGAAAACTGTGTCTACTTCGTAAGGTCCAAGCCATGTTGTACGCAGTTTCCCTTAGAATTCTTTGAACCAGGAATCATACAGTAGGGCCCAATTACCTTTTTGGAACTGCTTGTTCTTGATATTTTTGTCATGCCATTTTGATCTTTGTTGTTGAATTATGGTTGTTTGTTGAATGGCATTTAGTCTTTTCTCCTCTAGTTCATTAAGCTGCTGCAAACTGGCTGACTGTGCATCGGTTAAATCAAGGTTGACAGCTAAAGCAGTCCTTAAGGTTTTTATCTCAAATTCCACAGGAAAGACAACACTCTTTCCATAGACTAATTCATAGGGACAGAATCCTGTAGTATTTCTCCAGGTAGTTCTGTAGGCCCATAGTGCTTCAGGGAGCCTGTAGGACCAATCCTTTCTATTTGCCTTCACTGTTTTTGTGAGAATGGCTTCTATTACTTTGTTTGTGCTTTCCACCTATCCATTGGCTTGGGGGTGGTATGCTGTAGTCATTCTCTGCTGAATATGATATTTCTGAAGGGTGGCTTTGAACCCATGAGAATTGAAAGGAGGTCCTCCATCTGTAACTAATTCCCTTGGCATTCCAAATCTGGTGAAGATGTCTTTAAATAAGAAATTTATAACTGCTTCTTCGGTCACTCTATGGAGTGCCTTAGCTTCCACCCATTTAGTCATGTAGTCTGTGAAGACCAGTATATAAACTTTTTGATTGGATGGAGGGTTGATGGGTCCTATAAAGTCTAAGGCCCATCTTTCAAATGGTTCGAGTACTATTGGGGGTTTAATGGAATTTCATCTCTATGATTAGGTTGGCCTACTCTTTGGTAGCTATCACAGGTCTGGACATATTTATTTGCATCTTTGAAGAGTGAGGGCCAATAGTACCCCATCTTGAGAATTTTATGTGCTGTTCTTTTATCAGCAAAATGCCCTCCACGAGGGCCATCATGACAAGCTTTTAATAGATCATACACCTCATCTTCTCTAATACACCTTCAAATTTCTTGATCAACTCCTGTATGGAAAAGGTACCCACTTATCAAACTATACCGAGTACTTTGATAAATAATACTTTTTTTCTCTCGGTAGGATAGGTGTGGTGGTAACTTCCCTGCAACCAAGTAATTAGCAATATCTGCATACCAAGGTGAGTGAGCAGAAACTGCAAATAGATATTCATCAGGAAAGGAATCATGTACTGGGGTATCATCATCAGGTGTCAATCGAGAAAGGAAATCAACAACTACATTCTCTTTTCCTGGTCTATCTACAATTGTAATATCAAATTCTTGAAATAACAGTAGCCATCTGGTGACTCTAGCATTTGTGATAGGTTTATTCATTAAGTATTTGATAGTTGAGTGATCAGTATGGACAAAAGTAGAATAGCCAGTAATGTAATGTCTAAATTTATTAATTTCATAGATAACTGCTAAGAATTCCTTCTCGGTGACTGTATAATTAAGTTCAGCAGGGGACATATTCTTGTTGATGAAATATATAGCATAAGGGAGATGATTTTCTTCCTGTCCCAAAACAACTCCTATTGCAGTATCTGAAGCATCAGAGGAGATATGAAAGGGAAGTGTCCAATCGGGTCCTCTAAGGATAGGAGTTGTAGATAACTGATGTTTAAGTGTATTAAATGCTTCCTGGCAGGAATCAATCCATTTAAATTTAGCATTTTTCATCAGTAAAACAAACAGGGGAGAAGCTATTTTGGAAAAATTCTTGATAAATCTTCTATAATATCCAGCATGTCCTAGAAAGCTTCTTACCTTTGTTTGAGTTTTGGGAGTAGGAATATTCTTAATGACTTGTATTTTCGATGGGTCTACTTGAATTCCTTGAGATGAGATAAAATGTCCAAGAACTATTCCTTCACTCATCATCATATGACATTTTTTTGTACTTAAGGATAGTTGAGCTTGTATGCATCGTTTAAGTACTTTCTCAAGGTTTTGCAGTGCCTCCTGAAAAGAAACACCATAAGGAGTAAAGTCATCCATAAAGATTTCCATAGAGTCATTAAGCATATCCGAAAAGATTCCTAAAACTGCTCTTCGGAAGGTTGCTGGTGCATTACATAGTTCAAATGGAAGGGCTCTATAAGCAAAGGTTCCCCAAGGGCTAGTAAAGGTGGTTTTGTCTTGATCTTGAGGTGCAATTTTGATCTGGTTATACCCACTGAAACCATCTAAAAATGAGAAAAATTTCTTCCCTGACAAATTATCTAACACTTGATCAATGAATGGTAATGGAAAGTGATCTTTTTGAGTGGCTTTATTTAAAGCTCTATAATCCACACATACTCTCCATTTCCCATTTTTCTTAGGAACTATCACTAACGGGGACACCCATTCGTTGTCTGATATAGGATAGATAAACCCTGCATTAAGCAATTTTTGAAGTTCTTCTTTGAGGATTTCTCTTAAATTCGGGTTCATTCGTCGCTGAGGTTGGCAGATTGGTCAACAATCCTCCTTAATATATATTCGATGAGTACATATATTCAAGGAATTCAAGAGAGATTCCTTTCATGTCTGTGTAATCCCATGCGAATGCTTCTTTATTTTCCTGAAGTAACTTCATTAATTGTTGTGTTTCAGCTGTTGTCAAATTAGGGTTTATGTTCAATGTTTTGCCAGGTTCAATTTCCACTTGTATGCTTTTAGAGAAGATGGTGTTAGATGTTTGAAGTGGGCTTTCCGAATTGAGGTTTTCTTGATTATTAGACTCTAACAGTGCAGTTAGTTGATTATGAGTTTCTAGAGTTACAGAGGAGGGTTCGCAAATAAAATTATTGATTAGTTCATCCTCGGTAGAGTCTTTCATGCTTAAAGCTTGTCTGATAGTCAAAAGGGGTTGAGTAGGTTGATCCTCAAAATCTACCCATACAGAGTTATCATTATTAACCAGGGGTGTAGCGTGAGGATAGAGGGTAAGCTTCTTAGTTTCATAACTGTTTGAAATTGTCATTGAACCTGATCTACAGCTGATAAAAGCATCTGCTGTGGCCAGCCAAGGTCTACCCAAAATTAGAGGGTGGCCCCCCAACTTTGTTTTGGGCTGTAGCACTGTAAAGTCAACTGGATAATTCCAGGATTCCACAGAGATACTGAGGTCTTCACTGACTCCTTCTGGTTTAATTGTGGATTGATCAGCCAATTCTAGGATAGTTGGGGTATCTATGACTTCATTTTGTAATTGTAGCAGTTGTAGGGTCTCCAAAGTCATGATATTGATGGCTACAGCTAGGTCTACCAGGACTCGAGGGATTATCATTTTTCCTACTTGTAATGTAACGGTAGGGTGGCTAGGATCACCATATTTAATTGGGGGATTTTTACCTGACATTAGTGCAGACAGGTCTCCCATAACATGGACTGTAAGGGGATCCTTAGTTTTCATACCAGGCTTTTTAACACAAATAACTCACATTGTCCTAGCATAGATTGGTACGTCTCGGAGTGCTTGTAGTAGAGGAATTTTGACATATAAATTTTGTAATTCCCCTAAAGATTAAAGGCTGGTGGTTTAGGCGTTTCAGTTAAGGCTAGATGCTCAGGAAATGGTGGTGTTGTTGTTTCAGTAGCATTGTTAGGGGATGATTGTACCTTTTCAGGTAGATCATGCTCTTTTGTTTCCTCTTTATCAGAAGAGGTAACATCGGCTATGGTAGGTTCCACTATTCTCCCAGATCGTAGATGAATATCATTGCATTGCGCAGGGAGAAGAGAAAGTGTAGGCTGGTTACAAATATCAATGCACTGCACAGCTTTATTATTTGGGTTGGGGTTAGGTTGTACAGGTAGCTGGGGTCTTATCATTTGGTTGTTTGGGGAAGTGCCAGCTGGTAAGGAAAGTGGTTGCAGGAATTGTGGTTGAGGTAGTTGATTTTGAAAGGGGGGTTGTTGTCCTCTCCAATGTTGGTTCCATTGGTTCTGATATGGTTGTTGCTGCTGTGGAGGCCAAGGGGTCCACATTGATGGATCAACAAAGGGTGGGTTATTTTGTTGCATGGGTGGGTAAGTTTGTTGCATGGGTGGGTAAGTTTGTTGCATGGATGGGTAATTCCTTTGATTAGTGCATTGCATTTGATTGTAGGGGGGGTAACTCATTTGATTGAAAGAAGAGTAATTATTCCAATGATTAGAAGATGCAAATGGCATGTTAGAATTCATACCTTGTCCTCATGGTTACCATTGCCTCCTTTGTGTCATCAGATAGATGGCTTCAGCTTCTTCGTCCGTTGGTTGTAACGCTGCCTTGATACCTGGTAAAGATGGACAATTTTGGGTATCATGATATTTATCACAGATAGTGCAGATTGGCTTTTTGTCCAGTGGACATTCTCTTCATGGGTGCTTATCTCTGCACTGAGAACAAAAGATGGACAAGGCTGCTTCCGTTTCTGCTTTCTTTTTCTTAATCTGCAGGGTATCCATTTGTGAGGTAAAAGAGATTAACATTTCAGTTTTAAAACCTTCAAGTAAATTACCTATCTCGGCTCTTGTTGCTCCCCCACTGGCTGATTTTTGGACTCTTGAAAATGTGGTGTCCCTGTTGTTTGATCTATTTCTTGAAGCTCCTCTTGAACATCTTTTGCATAAATTAACAATTTCATC